>VYZT01037290.1:31537-122849 GCA_013400735.1 Pomatostomus ruficeps | reverse complement strand
GAGAATCAAGCCATTAATTTGTTTACTGATAGACTGATTTCTAGCAAGAAACTGCAAGGATGAGAAATGCAATGGCACCATGACTTTCACTTATTGACATGATGCAGGAAAATCTTAAACCTTTCGAAGTCCTCTATTTCTGTCAAAATTCACATTTTTGGTGTTCATGAGAGTACAATCCCGCTTGCATTATGCACTTTGCTTTGTGTACCTTGCATGTCTCAGATGTCTGTCCTCTCTCAAATATGAAAATAGCTTCAAGGACTGGCTAGACACTGTTGTGTGTCAGGAGTGGTCAGTGTCCTGCTGGGCTGAGAACCTCAATAGATCAGAGAAGCAACCTGAGGCAGAATGAAACACTTTTGTTCTTGTTATATAAATGGGAGAGAAAGGCCCAAAAATTAAGTGACTTTCTTGGGATTGTGCTGGATAATTGTGGCAGAGCTGCACTATAACCTCAACCACCGGGATCCAGTATTTTAACTCAGCCACTGAACCATACTTGGTCTCCCCTGAGGCCTCAGCAGTGGCTGATACTTTTAAATCTTTACTCAAACAGGTTGATTAAATTCCAGCTATCAGGATCTATTTGGCTAGTGGTAGAGCTGCTAAGTGTTTCTCTGGGATTTCTCTTCTCTCTCCACCCCCTGGATTTGCTGTGTGCAGTTATCTATCGTTTAAGTTTTCCTTGAAAACTCAGATTCATTAAGTTCCATGAGTGCACGATTCACAGTGGAGCTGACACATTTCATTAAGCTCAGCACATTGTGTAGAAGTTTGGCAAAGGGTCCCTGAGCTTTATTCAACCCAGACACACTGTGTGACCAGCTGTCACAGACTGGTTGTAAAATTAGAATAAAACCATAAAACACAGTTGAGGGAAGGGAAAAAATTGCCCCTCTCTGGGGACAGCACTTTGAGCTGCGACAAAATATTCACAGAGCACATCCGACACAGACACACACAAAAGTTTTGTGCAGAACTCAGCTGGTTTCATTTTTCATGCTTGCACATTATGCCATGAGTAGGTGCCATGGTGTAAGGGATTCACCTTGTTCCAGCGTCAGCACAAAGTGCTGCTTTTAGCTCAGCTGCCCAGAGCACATACCGTCTCGAGGGGAACAGCGTTTCCTTTAAACGGAGCTACGGGACTGAAAACAAGCGGTAAAACCTTGCTGTGCTACATGAAAGAACAGCACAAGAATGGAGAGCTGTGCAGCACTTTTTCCATAAAGGAACTAGAATCTGTACTGCTCAGATCTGTCACAGCCGCTTGAGGCAGACACACGCCCTGTCTCTGGTTTGCAGAGCTCCTTCCCCCCTTCGCAGGAGGGAGCACACTGTGGGTTTCCTCACCCTACAGACGCACCTGGGGATGGTTTTTTGCAGCTCCTCTGGCCTCAGGGCTGTTAAGTGGCCTAACCCCAAGCAGACGTATGACCCCTTGTTTTGTCTCCACCTAAGAAACAAAGCTGGGTGGCTGCTACAGTGCATTGAGTGCATGGGATGCTGCACCAGGAGAGAGGCATCTGCACTGCAGCTCTTCCAAGCATCTTCTGGGGGAACATCAGGCAGGAATCAGCTGGTGCATGAAGCTTGTTATATCTGATTGAATGGCTAAAGAATCATATAGAGCTGAATTGGAGGACTCTGTATTGCATTTGGGAGCTCACTTGGAAGCACTGAGGGATTGATTTGTTGAGTATCTGTATTTTCTCTTCATGTAAGATAGAGATATTGATTGTCTGAAACAGGAACTCCCACATTAGTGGATGTGAAGGAACTGTGGCCTGAGCTGGCCACAAACAGCAAGTGAGTAAAAGAGCTGGGGAAAAATTCCTATTTCCTGACTTTCACTGTTGCAGTTTAACTACCAGGTGTGATTTTTATTGTCACTGTTAGGTAATTGGATGATGTATAAGGAGGTCATAATTTTGGCAGAGAAATAATTGGAGACCTCAAGGCCCTGATAGATGACTACTCTAGATGCTAACAAAATTAGTTAATCAACAGTGATGATATTATATCATCATACAGTAAGTGAAGCATGCAACCAGCACGACTGGAGCCTGTTTAACGCCTGCTGTTTACCTTGATTCATGCCAATTTATAAAATGGGTTAAGCTATTTCCATTCCAGCATAATTTTCTCCATGTGGGAGAAATCTTGTCTAATGAAATGCGTTCAACTGAAGAATTTTTTTTGAGGCTCTTTAATCTCTTTCCTCCATGATGAGAAGGTGCAGTTTTGTGCCCATGCTGAATTCTGACTTCTCTGGAGCAGAAAGGGTGGCAAAGCATACAATATGGACATTAAATGCATGTTAAGTTCTAATTTTCTTATGTTTCTATGTGTTTCATGGTAGGACTGGTTCTGCTCTGTGATGGATGGATGCATGGATGGATAGATTTGGGCCTGGAAAAGGCCAGGAAGCTCTTTTTCAGCAGATACCCTGCATTTTTCTCTTCCTAGGTGTAGTAAGATGCTATGAATCTAATTTACTGAAAAATTTATTAGGCTAATCCTGCATGGTTCACTCTGTAGGAACAGATGTGGCTTTTTTGCAATATATAGACAGAGATTCCACTTACAGCATTATTTTATTTGTAAGTGTGTTAAAAAATCCCCACAAACCAAACAAAACACTTCTGATACTGGGAAGCAGTAGGCTGGCACCTGAATCCAAAGCAAGCATCTTGAATGTGAGCATGGGGCTGATAATACGAGGAAAACTAAATTATGATCCTGGGGTTTAAATTGCCTTGTTTATCAGGAGGTGACAATGTTCAGCATCTCACAGGTTTAACCCAGGAAGGGATATCTGGCATTTCTCATCATTTCTACTGTGCATCTATAAATCCTCAACATAAGATTTTTTTTATAAACCTTTTTTTAAATTACTTTTATAAGAATNTTCTTTTTCTTTTTTTTCCCCCTTATTCCAGCCAGGGATCTGAGGAACAAGGCTGTTTGTCAGGCACCGTTTTTGTCTAAAGTGGAATGTGACTGGCCTTCCGAATGAAAGGCTTTGAAATGGGCTGCCTGGGGGATCTCACAGCCAACTCACCCTCACTGCAAGAGTGAAAGAGTGGCTCTGCTGTAGCTGGCCTGGCAGGATGGATACACAGGAGTGCCGGCTTCTGAGGGAGTGAAGCCAGCTGGAGTGTGCTCTTGACTGAGCAAATCCTAAAGGGAGTCCTTATTCTGCTGGGAAGAAGCTGTGGGATTGGCTTTACTCCCAGCCTCTGGCAAGAGACTCTGTCGGTGGCAGGGGAGGGTTTTGTCCCTAAGCACTTCTGATACAGCTTTGCTCTGTGTCCAGGACAGAGCTGTCCTGCCTGGGAAGGGGACTAGGGGGAGACACTCTTGAAGCCAGACTGGTCCTAAAATTGCTTCAGTGGTAACATGAGCTCAACCAGACCCCAAATTTCAGGAGTATGGATATAGCTTTTCCTTCTCTCCTTTGTTTGTTCTTCGCTCCCTCAGCATTTCCAGAAAGCCTCTCAGGTTTTGTATCTTACTGTTCATTTGCTGCTCTTTATTTTTGCTGACAGGTGTTTGTATGGATTCTGATATGATCAAGTGCTTAGTGTCATTCCCAGTCCTCTTATCAGGCATTTTTAAGTGCAAAAAACTGCCTGCCTGGCTCGAGCAGTATTGCATTTCCTGTAGATTCAGATGGGTTTTTGCATCTTCTGAAGCATCTTCCCTAAGCAGGTAATAGATGCGCTTTTCCCTTTATAAAAAAGGAAAAAAAGGAAAATGCTAATCCTGCTGTTCCTTTGGGGTTTTATATCCTGAAGGGCCCCATACCAAACAAACTACTGCAAGGCTGGGCAGGAGGGTTGGACCTTCAGAAACGTGATGGCTTAGGCCTTTTAAATGCAAATCCAAATTTCTGGGTCCCATTTAAGAGAAAGCTTGTGTGAAAGCACCATCTCTAAGTACTTGCAGCTTTTAAAATCTCTCCACTTGAAGAATAGTTTAGCTTTGGCAATTTCCTGTTCCTATAACAATTAATATGAGCTGGAAAAAAAAGTCATCATACTTCTGTTAATCAGGGATCCCACTGACTCAATCTAGTGTATATAAACTTGCTGATTTCTCAGAGACTTTAGTGAAGGACTGCTTTCTGAAGGGAGAATTATCACTAGCATTAAAGAATACTTGAGATGAAATTCTGCTCTCAGTAAATTCAAGTCTTCAATATAGAGAATAACAGACAACACTTGACTTACTAATTGCTGTCTAAATAATAATCCCACTGGGAAAAATTCACAGGCACAAAAAAATTTGCACAGGCCTGCAGTGGGAGTGAGGTATCCCTGGGTGTGTAAATTGCCCTAAGGCAAGAAGACAGATCAAAGCAGGGCAGATGCACGGGAAGCCATGAGCTGCACCTTCGTTCAGCTCTCTGTTTCTATGCCTCAGTCTTTCAATTTGTGATCTGGGAACAAGTAACTCTGCACTTCTTAAAGCTTGTGAAACTTCACAGATGAGAATTTATGGAATGATTTGAGGTCCTCTCCAGTGGGGTGGCATATTATTAGGGTCGGAACTGTGCCAGATATTGAGTTCATGCATGGGCCCTGGGGACCATCGCTTGACTCAGATGCTGTAGGTAAATTTAAATCTGTGCCACAGTTGCTACGTCTGTAGAGAATGGCTGTTTTCCTTTTAATCTGCTATTCTTCAATGGGTTTCCAGCCTCTGCTAGCCTGTCTTTGTGAAATGAATTTTCACCATTCAAAAGCAGCAGTGTTTTATTTTTGTTTTAGCTGTGCTTGGGAATGCAGAGCAATTCAATCAAGAGGAAAATACACCATGAAAAGCTCTGAAAGCCCTGAGGTCAAGGATCTGAAGTTACCCACAATATTAATGACAAACCAGTGGCTGCACCATGGCAACGGACAGAAGAATACGTGGCGTGGAAACCATAAGTAGTTGGGGCTTTGAAAGAGCACAAACGGGAGAAAAATGGAAATTACATCATGTTCTCTCTGTTCTGTGCTAGGACAGCCATGTACAGTCTAATCCCTGGTGCTGGTGAGTCCAAGACTTTCAAGAGGGCCCCATAAGAGAAAGAGAAAGGCTTTGGAGCTAGAATTAGACCGGTGAAAAGTTTTATTGAAAGGAGGAAAGGTTTGGATAGAAGCAAGTTGGATGAAGTTACTTGGAAAGAAAGGATGCCGATGCTGTGGGATCTCTATTCTTGGGTTCTCCTCTGGAGTTCCCCTGCTGGGTCCAAGTGAGTCACTGAAAAATCAAATATTGGTGGTGGAGTTGATTAGAAAGATGAACCTCAGCACCTTTGCCTGAGCTGGGAATTAGTGGCGATAAGTTGTGGTGTTGACTTTGGAGGGTATTGTTTCCTGATTAAGAAGTGAAGGGATTATTTCCAAAAACTCCTCTAGATAGAATAGCTTGCTATTCTTTATTTTTAATAAAAGATTGTTTCTGTGACCATCCCTGCTGGCTGGTAGCACATGAGATAATAAAGAGCTGAAGATATGGAGGGCAGAACTGTCCAGCTCTGGCATTTCATGGCAGTGCTATTGAGCAGGACTGGGGGAGTGGGACAGGGGAGAGACTTAGAAGAGTAAAAGTAAGAAAACCCATGAGCTGAGATAGAGGTGGTTTAATAAGTAACCCAAAAGCTGTACGCACAAGTAAAGCAAAATGAGGCATTTGTTCACCACTTCCCATGGGCAGGCAGATGTTCAGCCATTCCCAGGAAAGCAGGGCTCCATCCTGCGTGTGATGGTCACTGGGGAAGACAAGAGCCATCACTCCCAATGCCCCCGTTCCTTTTTCTTCCTTGAGCTTTGTGCATTGAGCAGGATGCCATGTGGTGTGGGATATCCCTTGGGTCAGCTGTCCCAGCTGTCCCCTCCCAAATTCCTGTGTACCCCCAGCTGACTTGCTGGTGGGGTGGGGTGAGAGACAGAAAAGGACTTGACTTGTGTGCAAATGCTGCTCAGCATTAATGACAACATCCCTGTATTATCCACACAGTTTTCATAACAAATCCCAAACACAGCCCCATACCAGCTACTGAAGCTACTGAAGAAAATTAACCCTACCCCAGCCAGAACCAGCACACCATGGTAGAACTGAGCCCTACAAACCAGTGATGATCCCCACTGCCATACTTGGCTACCCCAGTCTTGAGTTAAGTGTGGATTTTTGATGTAGTGCTGAAGCTCTGCCCAACCCTCAGGTGGCACACATTAACACCATGCCTTGGAATCAATGCTGGCAGCTGCAGCTCTGCATCTTATTTTGCACAAATGCCTTTTTTTTTTTTTCTCTTTTCTTCAGCTGAATGAGCACTTCAGGCATAGAACCATCCACGGAGCTTTCTATACATGTGAAATTTTTCCTTTTTTAAGTCAAGCTCCTACATTTTGGAACACCAGTGGTATAGATGGTGACTCAAAACTGGGTTATGGTACACTGCATCACTGAACAGTCCACAGTTCTGTAACAGCTGTGGCTGCAGCACTTGTTGTGTACACTTGCAATCAGATGACCTAAATCTCTTTGTGTGAACAGGAGTACACTTGGGTAGGGAGAGGGCTGAGAATATTTTGAGGAGAGCCCTGTGCAGGAATCTATCCATTCAGTCTAGGTGGCTAGGCTGCAACAACTCAGTTGCAACAACTGAATGAGAGGAGAGGTATATAAGGCAGCACGACTTTGTGGAAGAACACCAAATATCGTTGAGGGAGTGGGCAAGGGAAGAAAAGCCATTTAAAATCAGAACAGGAAGATTTTAAAATAAAAACCAAACTTCCCTGGATAAAGGCAAGAAAGGGAGAAGCAGTAAGCTTGTAGCAGTAAATGCTGCAAATGATCACTTAGTGCCTAAAATATACCCGTAAGGCCCTTTTAATGGTATGAAAGGCAGTAGCTCAAGAGGTGTTAAATTTGAGACAGGAGGGCCGTGCAGCTTCTGGGCACTCTGGTGAACAGTTTCCTTTGAAGCACTCTGGTGACTCAGGAAAAGCTGGGATTAAATGACAGAAGGGGACAGAAGGTTCAGCTGCTGGGACATGGGGCTGAAAAATGTGACTGTGTTTTCTTCAGTTGGTTGGCATTTCTTGAGTAACTTTTAATTTCTTGTTCAGTGTCTATCTAGATGACCTTGAATGTTTTACTTCTGAATATGAGTTGCTTCTTTCCGTACTTTCTAATGCTTGTGGTGCTGTAGCCCCACAACAAAGAGGAATGAGATGAAACTGCCTAGTCATGAGTACTCTTATTTCCCGAGGGCATTCTACTTTTCAAAATAATTATAATTATATCAATTTGCCTCTTTTTTAACTGCCTTCTTTGCATGCATCCTTTTCTCCTCATACTTGTTTAAATGCCTAACAAGGTTGTGAGTAGATAGGATTGGAGATGAAGAGTGAGGGGAGGAGCGATGGTGAAATGTGCATGTATGCAGGTAGGGTGATCCAGGCTTCAGTTTCTGTGGGATTGTTTTGCTGACTGGTGTCACCAGGGCAGGGCCATGTTCTGGATTCCTGCTCCCTTTCTGTGACTGGCCAGAACTGGCTGGCAGCAGAGGTTGGTCCAATGAAAGATCTGTAGGAATTCAGCATCTGCCTTAGAGGGAATGAGCAGGACAAGACTGATGGCCATGTTTGGGGCAGAAAATAAATGTCTTCTGTGCTGTCTATTGGTGAAGAAATCTGTGTGGGTTTTGGGCTTCCCTTACTTTCAGAAACTTTTAACAAAGGGATCTTCTAGGAGGGAGAAAGGTAGAAATACTGGGTGCCCAATCTTAAATGATGCTCTAGAAATTGTAACAGGGAAAGTGGGGAGGAGTTTTTGTAACATCCTTGTTCTCTTTTGCCCTTGCTTTCTCTGAGGTCTGTTTTGCTGGTCAAACCAGATATTGAAAACTCCAAGCTACTCTCCCCTCAAAAATGGCCCAGATGTTCCATTTGGACTAAGAACTACACATCTGCCTCTCTCTGGCTCTTTACTGGACTCCCCTCATTAATGCCTTGATCTTTTTCAGGATGGGTGGGTGGCTATGGAGCCACAGCTGCCTGAGAAGTACAACTCCTCACACACTGACTGTGTCACATAACCAGCAGTGGGGATCTGTGGGGCTCTGGAGGCTTCTCTGTGACTTCAGATCTCTCTGGAAGTCAGCCAGGAGGGGGCTAAGCCTACTATTCACTGCATGTTCAACCTGGTGCCAACACACACGAGAAAAGTGAGACCCAATGGGGCTGCTATCCTTGCTTCTCTGAGATATTCCCAGCCTTGCAGAATGCATCTTGTGGGTGTTGGCTGTGCAAAACTTCCAGTATGCAAAGGAGGGTTGGCCGCTGCTCCTCCAGCTGTTCCTGAAGTGTTCCACGTCGGTGGTAATCCTGCGTGGAATATCAGAAACAGCAGCTACAGATGGAAAATCACCAAAGTGCAAGTCGGGCTGACATGCTCAACGCCCGACATCAGATTCCTCAGAAAGGATCCTGAGGAATCTGGGAACTGTGGCACATGATGGATTATTCCTGGTTTGGCCTGTCTCCTCTGTGCAACTTATTTCTGTCAGTCTCTGCTCCTCTTGACAGCTGGAGGGTTGTGGAAAAGCAACTTGTCTCTCACTGCCTTTACTATTCCAGCTCTGCTAACAGGCTGGCGTAAGTCTGAGTGTGACACATACAAATGGTGATCATATGTCCTAAGGTGACAAAGTCCTGGAGTACAGTCTGCTCTGTTCTTTCCAGCAAGGATGCAAAAAATAATCGTGCGTGTTTGCAGGAAGCAAAAGGCATGAAAAAACTCCAGCCGTTGTGTCGCTTCACAGCTTGTAAGCAATTAGGCATCAAGAAAAACAGCTTACATGGGTTACAAAGAAAAGGCAGATTTAAAGTCCGTTGCAATCTTCTGATCCCTGCCAATAAAACCTTCTAGCTGTTCCCAGGCCTTTCTAGCTCATTGGGGGGTATGTTCTGAGCTTACCCATCCCAGTTCTGTCCCTGACCTTGTTGCTGCAGTCAGATGTTAGCAGTCTGCCCAGGCAGCGTGGCACAGCTTGCAAACTGTGGAGCATGGTGGCCCTTGCCTGCCAAGCCCTCTGTAGGGCTCTCAGTGCTGTGCTGTAGGGCTCTCAAGCGTGGGGTGAGATGCAGGGAGAGATGTTCTGTGTAAGCACAAGCTTAGGGCCCAGCCTGTCAAAGGCTAAATGCTCCCAGCTCCTCTGCCAGTGGTGTTCAGGATATTCAGTACCTGGTGCACAGTGGCTTGCTCAGATATAACAAGAATGGGTTTTATTCCAGGCTTGAGTGATCCACTTCAGCGTGGGAGAGATGGCTTAGGCAGCTTCTTTTGTTCCAGCCTGTTTCCAAAAGGCTCAAAGAACAATACTACAACTCTGTGAAGTTCTTGATAGTTCAGCTTTCACCCTCTAAGATATCTAACAGCAGGGAATAATCTGTCCAAACCTTACCCTGAAGCACAGATTCCAAAAAAATTAGAGAACAAGCAATGTTGCTGGATGATCCCACACCAGCAGTGGGTCTAAACCCAGGGCTGAAGTCAAGTTTGTAGTGGCATCTTCACTCCAGATCCAAGTTTTCTTTTAGAGTCATACGTTTATATAACCTGAGCATGGTGGTGGATGGACTCACAAAAGGCTACTGAGTAGCTATTTTGTATAGTTACTGCTGGTGTCAATATTAAATGGTCAGTCCCTTTTAGTAACATTGAATTTTCAGTTCACTCTGCCTAGAAATTTATCCCATGGCCTGGGGCCCAGCGAAGGGGTCTACCTATCTTTGAGCTCATTCTCTACAGTGGTGCTTTTCTAGTTGAGCTCACAGGAAAATAATGGCACTTCTGGGAAGGGTGATCTCACCCCAAGGATTGTTTGAATCCCATTCACACAGGTAGAAGGAGAGGAGCTCACTGCAGAGACCAGTATCTATTGGGCACTGGGGCCAAATTTGTCCTGTCAGCAAATACACTCTTGTAGCACATGACACCTTCTAGGTATGCAAAGAGGGTGAGATGAGCCAATAGCTCCTGCAAGAGTTCCAAAAAAAGAGCGAAACTCCTGCACCGCTTGTTCACAGCCTTCCCAGAGTCTGCACAGGGGAAATCTAGTGCCATTCTCCTGCCATCTTGCTTCCCATGAATACCTGGCAAAGAACGCCTGATGCAAAAAATAAACCATGGCAAATGCTGTCTGTTTCCATTACTGTATGGGGAATGACTGGCTTATGTAACGTGCAGCATGAAACCACTGCAGGGATCAAATATAAATATTGCCCTATTGTGGAATGTACCGGCGGCACAGCTGATATTTTTGTGGCTGATGAAAAATCAAAGCTCATTATCACTCCTGAGGTTTGCCCTCTCTGTGCCTGTTGGTGTGTGGGTCTGTCTGTTTCTGTGTATTAAAGGCTCTGGGTCGTATCCTGATAATTCTGAGTCTATTTTTACTTTGTCAGTACTCAGGCAAAACTTTCATTGACACTAATTGGAAATCTCCCTAAGTAAAGGGTGCTGAGGCAATTGAGAAGCTGGCTGTAATTTGGCATTATTTTAGTTTCTGAAAATCCCTTTCTTTAGATTTACTTTGTATAACATATACTTGTTAATGCAAGTTTAAAGTCAGTGCAAATTTACTCTGCACCACTGAAGCCACATATTGATTTTTTGCAGCTGGGATCTCTTTTGCTCTGCATTTAGGATGTAGGTGTGCTGTGTGTCTGTGGATCTGCACTTTGTAGGACTTTCCCCATGGGAGGGATAAGGGTCTGTGTTTGAAGTCATTCACATGGCAGTGGCAAAGTGCTGACTTTCACTGGCTGTAGTTCAGGCATGCAGAGTATTTATTTTTTTGATTTTTTTCTTTTCCCCCCTTCATCACTGGAGGCATTTGGAGTTCGATGGAAGGGGTTCAAACAAGTCCCCTTCAATCTCAAAGTTTTTCCTGCTCTTTTCCTTACAACCTGCTGCTTTCCAAGGTTGTTCTTTCTGAACTGCTGCCACTATCTCACACAAAGGTGGCAGTTAGTCACTTGGCATGGAAGACCCCATGTGAAAGACACCTGGGAAAGAACTGGCTTGTGGAGTGAAATGCATATCCAGCAGATGAAACATGAAATGCATATCCAGCAGATGAAACAATCCTCTGGGAATGAGTTGGAAATGTCTACCAGGTGGGAACTCTGAACAAGGGGCAGTCAGAAAGCTAGTTTCTTTTATCATTAGCCTGGTTTTTGCTTTTGGACTTGCTCAAATTGTGTACTTGCTTCTCAGGAAGAACTTGGGTTGAGGAAAAACAGACAAATCTGTTCTGGAGAGGTGGTGCTGCAAAAAAGGGTGGCAAAGAGGTGGCATGAAAGCAAATGGAGGAGTGGGTGTGAAAGGAGGATGGGGAGAGGGAGTATGTCTTATACAGGCTCAAGCAAGTCTGAGAGGAATGATGTAAACCAGCCCCTGAAGTGAAGCAGGGAGCTCGTGCTATGTGAAAATCGTGTCAACAAGAAGAAACTTGCGTGAGTGCACAGGGGCTTTCATTCCCTTCAGTGGCACTAATGAGAGTCATCAAGTTGCAGCTACTTACTGGACACAGTTACAGGATTTGTTCTTGTCTTTCCACATCCTGAGCTTCTCTTTTTTTGGTGCTACCACTCACACTAGTTCTTAAACTCCTCTGGAGTCTGGGAACAGGGGACCAACCCATCCAATTCCTTTCTTATCATCATATGATCCAGCCTGTGTTTTAACCAATAGGGTTATTTTCTGACTATTCCTAGAGAGTGTGGATCTCTTCTGAGAGATGCGTTTATTTTGACAGTATCCATAGAACAAGAAATTTCTGCTTTATCAATCGGCTTTACCATCACACTTCAGGTTTATTACCATTCGATATGACACATTGGCCCAGACCACTGATTCAGCTGCAAAAAGATAAATTAGGCTTCAGATGCAGCCCTGGACTTCTGGGGAAACCATGCTGCCTTTCTGGGATATCTGTAGAAACAATGAAATGCAGAAACCCCTTTTAGTACAAGCCTTTTTCAGGAGGTTGCTGACTGACTATTTGGAAAACCAAAAGGACTGTGTAATTTGGGTAATTTTGCATATGAAGCCTCTTACATTTCTCATCTTCATTCATTACTATACTTAATATATAATTACAGTCAGCTATTAGCCATTGGCAGTTAATTCCCTGATACTGATGATGACGGAATTGAGTTGCCACTTCCAAGTGTCTTATTTCATGCTTCTTGATGTCTGAGCCTCCAGAATAGCATCTCTGAAACATCTCTGTAGAGGAGGCAAAGTATGACTTTCCTAGAGCTGGGCTGGAGTTGTGTTGCAACCTAAACAGTCAGTATTCTGGATTTTTGTCCAGTTTATAATTTTACAACATTTGAAAATGTTTTGGAGCCCTCCAGGAGGCTTCCAGGATTAAATGATCTCCCCAGGCAGGTGGTTTTCTTGGTGTGAGGATGGTCAGCATGACTTTCTGTGTTTACAAACATCTGTGTATAAATCCATTTTCAAATCTAGATTTTCATACCCCTAAGAAAATATAAGGGAAGATATGGTTTGCATGTGGAGCAATGACTGTATTCATCATTTCCAAGGAATGACTTTGCTTTCTTAAATTACCCTGTTAAAAGGGCTTCCAGATACAATGCTAGGGAGAATTTTGCTTATTGGTGTTAGAGGAAGAGACTCAATATATATGCATACATCTCTGATAAACTTCCCACATTCAGGTGTAAGGAGCCCCACAGAGCTTCAGTATCCAGCAAGGCTGAGTGCCTGTGAGCTCCTGTTCCTTGGGATTTATCAAAAGACCTCACAACTGCCCTCAGAGAGTTAATTAGGGCATATTTGGCATGACTTATTATACACCTGAGCTGCAGGCCTCAATGGGTACAGCAGGCTTTCTCCAGGTCTGTCAGTCAGACCAAACAACCCCACAAGCTGCAAGGTCACAGCTCTTCAGGAAGGTACATTAACTACAAATTGACACTGGAGCTCAATAAATCCACTTCATCCAGCACCGGAAAAAAATCACTAGTTCCCTTTGGATAATGAGATGTACTTGAAAACAGGTCTGTGACAACCTCTCCACTATTTCATGGTGTTCCTGCTGTAATTTTCTGTTCCTTCCATTCTCCAAGATGTGATAGACCCCTTGCTTTGTTATGAAAAGAGCTAGTGCCACAATGGAGACCAGATGACACGACTAAACAAAATTATTCATATATTAATAGATATTAGGGCCTGAAGGGACCATTATGACCAAATCCTATGACATCCATGACACAGGCCAAACAATCACATCCAAAAATTGCTGGAGCAAGTCCTCTATTTATATGAGAGCTATGAAGATAGATTTTAGAAGAACGGTGGTAATTTAGATTACCACAAGTGAGGGAAAGTCTCTCTGATTGTAGTAATTGCCACGGAGCCATGACATCCCTTTGCTGCCAGCCAGAGTGCTGAGGGGTCAACCATAACATGATTATTTAACACTGCAGCCTTCCAGGAGGAGAAGCTCAGAGCAAAACCAGCAGAGTGTGGAGGAAGAATATGGCTATGAATTGACTGTAGCTCAAGAAATCAATGCAAACTGCCTATGGAAAGGAAGGAAACAAGATTGATTAAGCCAGATTTTGCTGAGATTCAGGAGACTATTTCAAGTTATCTAAACTGGGCTCTGATATAAGTAGAAGAGCCTGCTGATCTTGAGCTGAAGACTATACAAGGAGCATTGTGAGGTTTTTCCAGCCCACAGTGTGTATGTGATCCACAGAACTGCACTGAAGAGTAAAGACATAACACAATGCTCTGCACTGAGAAAAATCTTAAAGGTGTTTTGCCCTGGAGTGAGCTTGATCCTTTTTTAAACAAATAAGTGACATGTTTAAGAGCAAAGAAAGGGCTAGACATCAAATGCTTTAGAGCCTGACCCTGCCAAGGAATATGTTCCTGCAAAATACTGAGGGTTCTCCAGTCACTGATGAGTGTGAAAGCCAAAGCTCTTTAGCGTATGGCAAGATCAGCTCCTTAATAAGAACAGTGTGATGTGTGTCAAGCAAACTTCCCCTTCCTGAGCCAAGAAGGGCAGGAAGCATCTTCTCCAGGCCTCTCTTGCACTCCGAGACACTCATTCTGTATTTCTTTAAGCTCCTACTTTGATCCTCTGGACAAGAAGTTTCCAACTTAAAAAACCTGAGCCTCTGTTCCCAGTCTGGTTGCTTCACAAAATGCTCCTTCCTCACAGGCTGCTCAGAAGAGTGGCTTTTCTGATTACTCATTTCCTGGGATCATGCCAGCCCTTTAAAGGGTTCATGTTCAATTACTCCTCTGTGTCACTTTCTGGTCACCAAGGAAATGCCTCCAACAATCAAGGAGGCAGTGCAGCTGATGAGGATGTTTCCAGCCAAATCCCTCAGCAGGAGGGTAAAAAGACACACAGGAATTGCTCAGAAAGCCACATGCAAAGTAAAAGTGATCATTTTAGGAATATCCATTCACACCTCCTCTCCAGCTTGCCTGTAGATCATAACAATACCCTTTAAAAGAATTTTATTACTGCTACTGTGATTTGGGGAATCTAGCAATAATGGAAACTCTAGAGAAAAATAAATCTAAATACACCTATCAACCCCACAGGCTATTTTCATATGTAGCTTGCAAAGATGTTGTACGAATAATTGATGGCTTGGTTCATATTGTGCCATTGATTAGCTAGGCACTGACTGAACCATCCACCCCACCTTCTGAGAATGAAGTGCTGGATATTTTTGTTGTCATTATCATAATTCTGGCTTTCAGTTCCATGGGCAAGGGCCAGCACTGAAACTCCAGCTCCAGCCACCCCAAACATGGGGGTTGTTACGAAGCTGACCCACAACTGAGTTCCAAGTTTAGCAAATCTTTATCATGGCAGAAAACCCCAGGTGTGATCATCCTGGGGTCAGTCTCTGGCCTCACTTGAATCAGTGGGATTTTTGCCAGTGGCTAGATTTGGAGACAGGAGTGTTGGCTTGTGAATTTCAAGCTGGGATTGTATTTACAACTTGATCTTATCTTAAACTGGGACAGGAGGAGAAAGTGTTCCTCAGTTTGTACCCTCTCCTAAGGACCTAGGTAGAAGCCAGCTAATTAAAAATGTTGTCTTAAGTGTCTTGTTCTCAGCCATTGGGGAAAATAGTATGACTTTGTCCCCAGCATCCACCCCTGTGGGATACACAACTCCATTATTAGATGTTCTTACTGCAAATGGTTTAGCAGGTTAGCCCATCATTTCTGGAAACCTGTAATGAATTTTATGCTCTGAAGGACATTTATCCCTTCAGCCATTAATGTCCCTCTGACAGCAGGCTTTCACTCTTTTGGCAAATGAATGAGATGAGGGTGGAAGTTCTTAATGGGAATGTGTTATGAGGACCTCTGCCAGCACCAGTGTTGTCTGTAGCTGGTTGTAGTCAATCTAATCTGGCAAAGTTGTCTTTCCTAGGGACAGGTCAGGTTTCTCTGTCTGAACCTTGCACTAAGGTGATGATTTTATTCTTCATGTCAATACACAGAGGTTAGGGGTGGAAAGAAAAGAGAGCTGCTTCTTGCAACCACCTCTGTTCCTTTTGCACTTTGCACTTGTGGCCAAACCCGAGTGACTGTCAACCACACGTGCTCCCAAAACACACTGAGTGGCTGTGCTCGGAAGCTTCGGGAGCCAGAGCCAGCCCTGCACCAGCTGTGGAGCAGCTGCTGCCCTGGGGTGTGTTGTGTGCCTGCCATGTGGCAATGCCCGCTGTTTGCCTGCCGTGTGACAATGCTGAATGCTGTGACCGCAGTGCAGGCCTCTGACATCCAGCCCTCTCTCTGCAACACTGAACCGCGTTAGTCCGCCTCTTTCCAACTCTGCTCTCCACTTCCAAAGGCTTTCATCTTCTGATGTATTTTGAGCTTGAGGATTAATTTCTTTGGACATAGGTAAAGAAGAAGTAACGCACTGAAAAACGAACATGTTATGAAAGTGTCTGTACTACTTGTGGAGAGGATGGATTGTCAGTAGACAGAGGTAGACAGGGATGTTTCTGCTGCCTGGGACAGGGCAGGATATTGGGCAGATACTGGCAAGCAAAACAGCTGTGGGACAAGGAAGAGTAAGTGATCTATATTTTACTCTGGGAAACTCTACCAAGCCATATCAGTACATCTCATCATGAGCTTCACTTTTTCCTTGCTCTAAAAGGATCACATTGTGAACATCAGGAAAGGAATGCTAAATACTCATATTTCAGTGTCTCCTTGCACAGAATCCATTGCTGTGTGCAAAAGACAAAGTGAGCTGAGGCACTTACAGTGTGAACTTCGAGGATTAAGGCTGTAATGTGGGAAAATGCTGGGCAGGTTTCCCTTGAAAGGCTCTCACAATGTTCCTATGAATGCAAACCTCCCTGCATCGCTGCAGGGCTGAGATAAGCAGTTCTGCCAAAAGAGTAGTTAACCAGATGAGAAGAAATCCACCTCAGTCCACATGCATGAACCCTGAAGCCACTTGGATCTTGTATTCACTGCAGTCTGAGATAAAAACCTTCCTCCTTGTCCTTGTATAACCAAAACCAGCACATCCATGTACAAGCAGAGAGGTGGGCAGTGTTACTAGGCTTTGTCCAGTGCTGAAGATTTCTTCCAAGACTCATGTTGTCTGTTTACTTTAAAGTTCAGTGTTTAAGGCAGATTCCTTCTGTAGCCAGCAGATAACAATGAGCACTGTTACTGGGTCCCAACTGAAGAGACGTGTTTAAAATGGATTCAATTATTTGCTCCCTGGCTCTCTAGCCTTCCTAAGGTTTAATGAGTTTGATCCAGCCTGTTTCAATTTTGACATATGCAGTCAAGGGCTTGAGGCATTACTCATCTGGGTTACAGTGCTCACAGCTTACATTTCCCCCCGTATCTATGAAAAAGAAAGATTTATGTAGCTCAGCTGATGTGCAGTAGCTTAGTAAACCAGAGCAACTCAATTGAGTGTCTGAGAATGAGAAATGCAGTTAACTGCAATTTATAAAATACCAAAGTATGTGCCTCCATTTGCTTATACTTCATTACTTTCAGAAAGTGGGTAGTTGATGTTTATCACAGCTAATTAACAAACTGTGGAGTGGGAAGACAACTCTAAAAGCCTTTGTATCCATCCTCTGCTGCAGCTACCTATGTGTAGATGTTTATGCCTGTAAAGATCTCAATTATTGGAGGCATGCTGGCCTAATGTTTCATTATCTCTGTAGTCTGAAAGTGCTTTTTAAGATGAAGCCAAATTTACCATGTCTTTTGGAGTGCTTGTTAGCATTTCAACATAGGTAATTAATGTATTAATGAACAAAATAAAGCAAAAAAATCCCAAAGGACATTTAAGTGGACAAGGGAAGAGAAGGGAGCTTGCAGTACATCTGCAGACGTAACTAGATTTTGACAGCAAGAAGATAGTGACTGTCTATGGTGTTAAAGGGATGTTTTAGGAAGCGCTTTGTTTGTGGAAGGTTGGAACATTTATCTTTCTTTAAGTCACTTTGCTTGGAAAAACTGCAAGTAATTTTGAGAACTCTTCCAGTTCAAGTTAATGAAGTATATTTGATTAGACAGCAATTTGAAAAGTAAGGAGAGCTTCGGAAAGATCTTTTTTGCACCTGTACACAAGACTCTCTCCAGTACTTGTGACCTGGTATTTGTTCAGTTAGAGTGATAGTCCCTTGGTGTTATAGATGGGAAGGAAGTTGTTTTAAAGCTCATTCCCAGCCAGAGTTTTCTGGAAAGGTGAAAATTCTTCAAAAGCTCATTAAATTATTACCTTCATCCTGGAGTGCACACTGCAAAACCTTTACCCCTGCTCTTAATGTCACCGTCTGTTCAGGCTCATTATTACAGGGCAGGTCACTGTCCTACTGACAGTGCTGCCACAGGCTGCACAAACCCCACAAATGTGGAAAGCTCAGAGCTCACATACTTATTATGGCTCCCATTACTCCAAACTACTTTGCTGCCAGGTCAGATCTTCCAGGCAGGGCAGGGCAATGTCGATTCACCAGCACCTGTCTCTTGTGGCACAGGAGAACATTAAACACATGCTGCTCAGCAGATTGGTTCTCCTTAGTAGCTTGGCTCTCCACACAGAGAAACCTTTTTGTCTGTCATTTCAAGGACTCTGATTTTTGCTTAGCACACAGATACATAAATAGGTCTCGTCTTAAGATATCAAAGCTGGTTTGGGTCCTATTCTTGGCAGAAGCTAACTGCTAATGGAATGAAAATCCATAAATGTTGTTGGCAGCTTTTATCACCCAAATGTTCAAGAAAGCTTTGCCACAGACTATGCTCAGTTGTTAACTGTAATTATCCTGGTAGCATACATGAGAAGACTGAGACACAGGAGACTAAAATGCTGCTCAAACTCACAGCATGTGCAAATTTAAGTTTTGCCTTGCCTCCTCCAAACTTGCTTTTTCAACAGCTGGGCTGTGGTGCCTTTGAAGTGCCCAGCACTGCCAATATCCTTCAGAGTCATATCAAAGTTTTTGGTAAACAGATTGAAGAGCTACTTAGCATATATCATGTGCTATGGCTGCTCATTGTTTCTGAATCAGAAGGGCTCTGCATCTAATGTAAACCTCTCACTGCTGATACAGGCAAGCACTGGTTCTCCCTGTGGCCAGAGGTGTGTAGAGGATTGGGCAATCCTGTAGGTACGGGTTTTTGAAAAGCCAAGGCGTGTGATGGCTGCTCTCAGCATGCTAGTGTGGGACGTGGAGGCAGCACGTGGGTTGTACACCCACGGGCAGGCCCTCTCTGACCAGGCACTTCTTGCATTCAGGAGCCGAGCATTTCCCCACACCACATGAATGGTGGCACACAAGCAAGAACATGCAGCCTTTCCCCTTTGTCCAGGCTGCAAATGAAAGGAAAATAATACAGGATTTCCAAGAATTGTATTTGTCTCTGCTGTGGTAATGTTACTTATATACACATTTGCATGTAATCAGATTTTTAAGATACTTTGACAGAGTATCTGGGCTTGCCATGTCAGGGCTATATGAACACTCCCAATTAGAGTCTGAGCCTGGGAAGATGTTCCTCATTATTAGGGAGAAGGGACTGGAGAAGAAGAGGTTAGAGAATAATGAAAGTGATACAATCTAGGGGTTACTGTTGCCTTTGAATGGCTACCTAGAACAGAGGCCAGACAAGATGAAGAGAATAAAATGGGTATTTATTGAAAGGCCTTCAATAAGGTACATCTCAGGCAGTCAAAAGCCTTCTCCTGGAGAGGCTACACCCAAGATGGACAACTGGTCACAAGTTTTCTACACTTTTATAAGTTTTGATCAATTTACATATCAGGTTAATTCTCCAATTACAGCTTCAGATAATGATGTAATTTACCCCAACTTTGTCCCCCCTTTTAGAGGGTTAGTTTACATATTTTGGGGCCTGGAACAACAAGGTGTTCTTGAGTCCAAGCCTAGAGAGGATTTGTTATGTCTAACTAGAATGTGAGAACAGGAGCTAACAGACTATATGGAGTTTTAGAGCTATATACTAAAACAGTACAGGATTTGAAAAATAGAAAAGCTAAATCTTAAGGCATCACTACAGTTTGGGGTTTTTTTTCCACTTGGAGTCTTCTACAGACATGTCCATAGCTTTGTGTGAGTTAATTAGAGCTCCTTGTGTCTCAGTTTCCTTAATGCACCACAAGAGAAGTGCAACCTAAGTTGGAAAGGGAGATCTATGTGTAAGTTTTAGCCAAGTATTCCCAAAGTCTCTCACAAATAGAAAGTCAGTTTCAAAACAAGCTCAGCTGGTCTGGGTAGAAGGAAACACACAGAAATAGTGTCTCCTGCTCCTGGAATGTACCCATGTCTGGGACTGAATGTTACAGCAGTGCTTTTTTCACAGCCTGGCACAGCAGTTCACAGCAGGGTAGAGGGATCATGCACTGCATACCTTTGAAGAAGAAATGGTGATGCAAATTTGAAGAATGTAATTGATCCAGGCTGGAACTCGGAGATCATCTGTGTAAGGAACTTCCTTTCTTCAGTTTGCACCCATGTTTGACAGCCCTGCTCTCAGTGTCTTTTGCCTGTGCTGTGATGGCAGGAGACTGACTGCAGGGATGCTGTGAGATGTTGGCAGGGCAGCTCCAGAAGCAGCTGTGAGGGCAGTGTCTGCCTGCATCCAGCTGTTTTCTGCACACGGGCGCTGCAGCTACTGCATCGCCTCACTGCCTGGAGCTACTGAGAAATACATGCTGAAACTTACTTTGAAGTGTGCATCTCCCCGAAAGATCTTGTGCAGCACTTCTGAGCTTGCTGTTTAGATGGGAATGTGTCCTTGAACTTGGCCTCAAAAGGCAGAAGTGATCTTACTACAGTATCACACGACGGGAGCTTATGTGGTACCGATGGCTGCAGCACAAAGGATCAAGTGTATTCAAACACTGGTTTTCTTCTTCAACTATGAAATAAGAACTCAGCAAAACCTTGAAAATTACTGTCTTCCTTTCCTCTTGACTGTACAATTGTAAGTCTGGATCTTTTGACAAGTTGAGAATAAACTATCCCCTCTCTAACCAGTGAACAATTATGCTATTGGACTCTACTCTGTGGATGCTTGGACCTGGAAATATAGGTAAATATAGTAGCTAATGCTCAGATAGATCCCAACAAGTCCCCAAACCCAATATTACTAGGGTTAATCTGCTGGGAACACTTTCTATTAAATATAGAAACCACTTTTCCATCTCACTATCTCACAAATCAGTTATAAATAAATACCTTTTCCTTTTTTCTTTTTTTCAGGAGAATCTGGCCCCAGTAAGCCTGATCAGCCTCCTTGTGGAGCTGAATAACAGGCAGCTGCAAACCTACTTAATAGGTGACCAGGCTGACAGGCTGCAGCCCAGCTGCAGAGCAGGGACACAAGTTTTCCCCCTCATTTTTCTCTGCCCATGGGTGACATGCTCTGAACAGGGCTGCAGCGGCTAAGGATGAGCAACATCCCTTTCTCCTGCCTGTGGAGAACACATTGATGGGGAAAAGAAACAGTGTGCTTTGCTCGGTGTTTGGGAGAAAAAGGAGAAAAGTAATGACTGAAATAGAGCTGAAAGTGCTGAAAAAGTTGTTCCTGATGGTTTTCAGTGAGGAGAGTTTGTTAGATTAGGACTTGCACAAATAAATGATACCACGAGCAAGAGTTTGCAGATGTGCAGGCCTACAGCCAGGAAAGTACCATATGAATGCATGGTAACTGGTGGGGAGAAAAACCCTCAGTATTTGCACTTTGAAGGGGACTGAGTCTGGTTCCATAACCTGCCTTTTGGAGCCTAATGACAGCAGCATCAGGACATTTATGTAACATTTATCATCTTTTCAGAATACTACTTAACAAATAAATCTGCTTGAGGAAGCTCGTAAATTGCTCAAGGATCCTTGGAGGAAATAGGACTCCGTTATTCTCATGCTGCTGAAATGCTTTCCCTGCCACCCACCCCACAAGCAGATTCTGCTCTTGGAAGGTGATCCGTGACATTTGTGTGTGTCTGTTCCACAGCAGTGGTAGCTGTCCCCCAGGTGACCAAGGTCTGGCTGAGTAAAGAGCACAGTCTGACGGTGTTGTCAGAGGTGCATGCCCAGACCTCGGTGCCTCCCATGGTTTCCAAAAGGTCTAAATGCTGTCTTCTGGGAGTTTGGCATTGAGATGTCTGGGGATTAAAATATATTTGCATAATAACGATGTGCAGTTGCATATTCATTTGGCAAGTCTTGAGACAGGGTGCAAAAAATGTACCTGCCTCGTTAGACAATTCCTGTGAAAAGGTGCTCCTGAAAGCTGATGGCTACAACTATGCTTTTTAAAAGCCTGTTTTTGGTAATGAAGGTGTCCATACTCAGACTTCATAGTCCTCTTTATGCCCTGAGTTTTCTGCTAAGACTGCCAAGCTTGAGGCCATTTCCTATGGTGATCTTTGGGACACTTTCAGTGCCTATTTTGTTTTGCTAAACAGTATTGTTTGGACTTCCCAGATCCTTTCTCAAGAAAGGTTCAGCTTTTCTGGAAAGAGTTCAGAGAGGAAAGTTTGTTGCTATTTGCAGCAGCAAACAGCTAAGAAATCAAAGGCAACAATTCATAATACAGATCAGCAAAAGGTAAGAATGAAACAGTTTGCTGAGGAAATATCCTAACAACCCAGAAAGACATTTCAAAATGATCATTTGTAAGTCATTTAATGAAATTCATTTCAGTACAACTGTACCCTAAGGAATAAATGTCTATATTTAATTCCTCTTAAGCAAGCGGCATTTATCTGTAGGGAAAGGTTGCTTTGTTCGTCTTCCTTGGGGGCAGTGACACAGCTCCAAATATATTCAATAGTATCCAAGTTGCTGCAAAACTGAGTGGTTTTGAAAGAGGGTTTATTTTGAAAACTATTTTAAAAATTGAGTAGAAGGATCACTGCCTTACTTTAAGGTATCAGTTCCAGGAAGAAGTGAATGGAAGAAATTATGCTCTTGTTACCTACTTTTGGAGCTGTTGCATCCCAGCAGAAAGATTTCCTACTGCCACCTCCATCATATTCAGAGCACCTAAAAAACCCATCATGAGGCTGTGTCCTGTACCAAGGCACTGCAAGCGTAAATATTCTTGAATGGTTCTACAAGGTATCTTGAAGTGTTCACTACAAACTGGGAAACTGAGCAATACTGAGTACAGATTTTACCTCATACTCTGATGTGAACTACAGGGAACTAATTGCAGTGCTTAGCATAAATACAGCCATCTTGTTTCTTAGCAAAGGTGCAGTTATGCTAAATTAAACATGCTGAGATGACTAAGAATAATTATTCATCACGATATCTTACTGAATTTTCAGGGGTCAGGAAGATGACTCCCTTTTTAATACTAAAAATAGCATTAACTGAACAGAACATATTTGGTGTTGCCATGAGTAAACTTGGGAGATGAAACAGACTGAGTAACTACCTATTGGTAGCTAGAAAAAAACTCTGCCCATAGCAAGGGAGTTGGAAATAGATGTTCTTTATGATTCCTTCCAACGGAAACGGTTCTGTGATTCTATGAAAACACTGATACACTGATTTTATTTTTTTTTCTCTCCCTCTTACTCAGTAGCCTGAGCTGTCAGTGGTGGTGAGAAATGGACCCTGAAGGGGCAGCAAAGCACAGGTATGTTCCAAGAGAACGGGAAAAAGGCTGTGCTATGTGTCACTGTCTGTGACAGTGTTATTAGTCAAAATAATGGAAGAGCTCAGAGGTGACTCATGAAAGAAAATAACTGGGTAATTAACACTGGTGAACATTTATTTAGGAAAAATGGGTCCCTTCAAATTAATCCAATTAAGCTGATAGGTTACAGGCAGAGATGTATTACTGGTTGGCTGAAGTGACACTGTAACACGCTGACAGTCTCCTGCTGCACAGGCAAACAACCAGCACTTCGGTTATGAAAATTATGGCCAATGTGCCAGTCTTTAAAGGTCTAGCATGGCTAAAAAAGTCTCTGGTTTGACAAACAAAGTCTGCTGCTGGTGCAGGTAGTTTGGTTCTCTCTGGATTCAGCACTACTGGCCAATACTGGGCCCTGTTGTTTTGCACACTATTTGAAAAGTTGATAGTTAATTGGGGGAAGTTTTGGGGAAAGCCACACGAGTGAGTGGAAGCTGATCTGCTTGCCCTAATGTGAGGAGAAGGACTAGAAGGGAAAGGGCAGCTTGGAAAGGAGCTTATATAGTCATAAAGATGTAACTGCATTCAGGGGCTGAAAGCTGAAATGGGTCTAACAGAAATTCCAACAGAATTTCCAACAGAAATGCTCTGGTTCAATCATGAGCTAATCTAAAGACATGTTGTGTCCTTTGAGTCACACAGGACAATGGTCCTCTCTTGCCTTGCAGGATATCAACCATAGATGGGCTGAAACCACAGAGTTCCAGTCTGGGATCTGAGCCTTGTAATCAGGTTGATGAGGTTTGGTTTAAATAAAATATCAAATGAATACATTGCAATCTGTTTGTTCCTCCCATTTTGCTTCAGGACACTAACTGTGGGAAAATCACAAAATGCTTGGCTTCTTCCCGAGCTCAGGCAGTAGCCCACATCTCAGAGGCAAGATGGCACATGAAACATTTCCTGTTTCCAAGCATTCCCTCTTGGGCTACCAGGTGCATCTTTCCTACAATCCTGTAAGCTGTGCTGCTAATTCAGCATGAGTAGCACCTCAGAGCTTGATGAGGAAGGACAGATTCCCTAATGCATTTCTGTATTTGCCTTCCTGTATTGCTAATGGTACTTGAGAGAGTCCTGTGATGTAAACATACACAGATGTGGGAAACATGCCCTTGGCCGCATCTGCCATCCTGCTGTGGGAGAGCTGTGAAGCATTTCCATTCTGGGTTACCAGTTTCCTTGGGAAGGGGGCTGTTTGGGAGAGTAATAACCATGTATGCAGCGGGCCTGGGTGCGTGTCCTTGGAATGAAGCAGCTGGATCCCATTGCTGGCTCACACCGGCATTTTCTGTTGTGTGGTAGCACTGGCACCATGAAATGTCAGGTCTCAAAATGGAAATGGCTGGCATTGTTTAGGATCGTTTCCAGCAAATGCCTTTTGGATAGAAGCATTCTTTTGCTGCCCCTTATCCATGACCTCGTGAGGAGAAGTATCTAAAATAGGTCATTGTTATGCATTGAGAGAACCCGGTTCCCTAAGCTCCCTTGGTTTCCAAGTAAACGAGCTTTGGAGGTAAGTTAGCAAAAGAGGCTGATTCATTAGCAGCAAGGGAAATCTGCGTGTTGGAGGGGAGCCCAGCTGCCCAGAGGGATTTACGTAGTGACATGCTTCTCAAATCTTTATAGAACAAGCTGAGTGATACACACACAGGCTTGAACTGTATCATGATCACATGCTTGCTAGGCTCAGTTCTTATCTCATGGGTTTCTCTGGAGAGTATCAGTTGCTCCAGTCCTTCACAGCGCTTTACATTTGTAAGGGAAGAAGTCTCAGTGAGGTATCCTCTAATGTGAGATAATTTTATGTCTGTTTTCTCTTCCAAATTAGGTCACCTTGTAAAGCAGTTCTGGATGGAGTTTGTCCCCACAGTTATGGAGGCTGTAAATAACATAGATATTACAACATGTTTGACAGCATTTCATTGCGCCATCACTACTCTATCCGAATATAATATCTCAAATTAATAACAAATTAATTTTATCTGCTGAAAGACCCCAACTGTCACCCTCCTGTCCGGAATGAGGTAATTTTGGGCAGTTACTCACTTAGAGGAGGAATGGGGCCAACACATTCTTCTGGCATCATTACTGAGGGCAGGCTTGTACACAGGGCTGAGTGCTCCCATTTGTCCAATCATATGGAGTTCAGGGAGGAGAATTCAGTCTCTTTGGAGCATCTTCCGCCCCTTTGTTGGTGTGTCAAACACTGGTGCCAATTAGTGCCAGTGGTGAGAAGGGCACTCGACCACAGGATCAGAAGCGGAAATGCACAAACGGCTCTCACAGAGAACGCTGAGCAGCTGTCGGATTGTAAAGATCTCTGGCCCCTCCTGACCTGGGCCAGATTTGAACCATTGACCTAGAAGTGAAAAGCCTGAAATCCCTGCACAAGCCACGGGATGAACAGGACTTGCACAGTCTCTTTCGCATTCCGTTGCTGCCATCTAATGGCAGACGGAGAGTGGGAAGGCCTCAGGCAATAGAAAGCAACGTAAGTATCACCCTTGGGACTCTAGTAGGTAGCAGAACCTGCAGAGATAGTTCTCATCAGAGTGCTGGGGAAGTGTGGTGATTTAGGCTGGTTTTATTCCTCTAAAGAATAGTTTGACAAAGGACTGCTGTGCTGCAAGTCAATACAGAAGTGTCCCACTACAAACCCCAGGTCTTCACACTGATTTTGCTCTTCTCTGCTAGGTTATTTCCACACAGGCAACCTGAGGGAAAGTCTGTGATTATAGCCTGGCTTAACAACTGCCCCAAGGGCAATTGCAACTGAGTGGTGAGTGCCTGTAACACGGGAAGATGATGAGAGAAGGAAGGAAGGAGATGGCATTTTTAGTTTCTCTTAGTACCACTGGTGCACACAAAATATCTGGATTTCCCAGAACTTTATATCAGAAGGATAAAGAGGTAGAGATTAGAACAAAATTAACTCAACTATCCAAAAATTATTTGGTCTGGCTAGCAGACAATAAAGCTCACTTTCCTTCAAATACTACATAAAGGAAAAGCAAAGAGAAAAGATGTCTCCTTCTCCCCCTTTACCAGCTTCATGAAGTTCCTGCTCTTTTCTGTCTCTAAACCCTCAGATTTATAATGTAAAAAGTATTGATCATATATCAGTTTTGTGCTGCCTGTTTTTGTCTATGCACATATCTCCAATTAATTCTTTTAAGCCGTGCTAGCTAATACTGTCTCAGAGAGGAAAAAGGCTAGAGAATGCATATTCCTTTATGCATCCCTCCGCTGCAGTGGATGGGTATCCAGAGGCATATCCCATGATGGGAATGCAGCCTGATGAGCCACAGAGCAGTCTCCAGCAGCCTTCACACAGCCCCAGTGGTGACATGGGAGCTTGCATGGCCCAACAGTTCAACTAAGTCTGTGACTAGGGCTAACTGAAATCATAATTCAAGATTTATATTTGAGAAATGTCTCCAGTAGTCCCTAGTCACCCAAGAAATGTCATTTTATAGCAGAAAACTGTGAAGGAAAAAAAGAATCACATCTTCAGATAGGATACTGGAAAAAGCTGTAAAAATCTACTTCTCTTGGCCGAGGGAATAATTGCTGGAAAGAAAGTCCAGTTGTGAGGAGGTGAAGGGAATACCAATCTGCCGCAATGCCGCCGGCAGGGGCACTCGGCTCCCGCCCGTGGTTTCAGAGGCTTGCCAAGCTGTTTCAGGGTGCGGGAGGGCTGGTGAAGGTCCAGCAAGGTTTCACCTAACCCACCGGTGTTCCAGGCGCGCAGAGGAAGGAGAGACAAGGCGGAGGGGCTTCCCAGATGGTTTATTCGGGCACCAGGATCATGCCAGGGAAGTGCTGGCACAGCGTGTTACAGTTACATATATACCAACACGCGGGGTGGGGGAGGATACAAACATCCTATGGGGTAGGGGTGCAGGGTTTGAATTTTGAATTTCACAGGCTTGCCGCANCTGACCATAGCACACCACAACACCAATCTTATTCTTTTTTTCCTGCTGAAGGAAACCGTCTTCAAAAGCACTGTGGAGAGAAACAGAAATGAGTGTATTGAGTCCTCAAATGCCCTTGCAAGTGATGGTGCTACCTGCACATCTGTGAGAGTGCAGAGAAAAGCAGCACACGTGAATTGTAACTCAGGAGGGAGATAAAACATTTTGGCACGAGGTTGCTCAACTTTGTGCCAACAGGCACTTCCCAGGCTGCAAGGAGCAGCTGAGCTATCCAATCTAAAGGGTCACCGGAGCTCTGTTTGCAATCAAGGTCCAGCCACTGTTCCCTTACGTCAAAGGCAGGATCTATCCAAACAGTGCCGCTGCACTTCTGAGAAGGCGCAGCTTTGTGCTGCTGCTGAAAGCCAGCCTGCTCAAATATGCACCCACTGGGGATGCTCCAGGGACTGCAGCCTGGCACACCAGGTCATGGCACAGGAACCAAACAAGCCCGCTGCATGCAGAGTGAGGTCTGGCAGACAGCTGGGAGCTCTTGTGGCTGCTGCTCAGGCCCAGGTGTGAGATCCCTTGTAGAACAGTGACCTTCCTGAGCTGGAAGCATTACCAAAATGCCCTTGTCAATCAAGTTCCCTGGGAGACTTTGTGCTTGCTCTGTAGATATTTTTCTTTGAAGCTCAGTGGTAAAATGATAGGAGAATACATTTAACACATCTAAAACTGTCTTGGCCATGTTGTTACTTTTTAAACGAGTTCCTTCCCCTCTTATTTCTCACACCAAGACTCTGTCTTCTGGCCACTCTTCGGGACGCATCAGTTGCAAAGTAAAGACATAAAATTACACCAAGTGAGCTGAAATTTAAGCCTTGCCCTTACAGCGTGACATTCAACAGTCACCGTGCACCCTCAAGACGCAGCAGCTGCAGGGTTTCATTACTGCCACTTCCAAAAATCTTCAACTCCTTTTGGTGTGCCCTGCTTTGAGCCAGAGGCACCATTTTATCTGTAAGAGCCCTTTAGCATAGCATGACATCTGAGAGACTTCAGCAGGATATAAATTTGCTCTGGTACTGAGGTATGATTTAATATCCTCAATTGTTCTGGAAATTTGAGCTGCATGATTCAGGAGACTTGCATGAGTATGGCTACTCCAGTGCTTAATGAGATTTATGTGCTTAAATGTGATGGATGCTGTAATCACATTTCTAACACGCTGATTCAGAACGGGATGGGGAGAAAAACCAAATCAACAGGAGTTTTGGTGTGCCAGTGGTGGAGGCAGGCTTTTGCACAGGAAGCTTGCAACACGAGCTCTTGCAAATGCCAAAATGAGGAGGAAAAAAACCCCACCAACCAACTCAACAAAAAATACCCCAACAAACCCAAACAGAGGAAAAGTCTTTCCGCAGCTCTTAATTGCAGCCTCCTGTTTACGCTGCCCACGCTGGAAGCTGTCACCCTTTCCCTACCACCCTCCACGGCTCGGCGGGGGGAGAGCGGGGGGTGCTCGGGGCACGGGAGCGCGGCCGTCCCGGGGGCTGTTCCCCGAGCGGGACCCGTCCGTGCTGGGAGTGCCCCCGCTGTGGCCAGGGGTACCGGGACGGGGCTGAGGCTGCTGCCGGCGTGGCGGGGCGTGCGGCAGCCGCGGTACGGGCACGGCGCCGGGGNGGAGCCTCCCGCGCTCGCATCGCCCCGGCCGCGCCCGTGGCCCCGCGGGGCAGCCCCGGCACGGGCAGCGCACGGAGTCGGTAAGCGCCGCGCGGGGACGGGGCCGCGGTTCCTCTTCCCGCAGAGCGGGACTTTATCCTGCCCATCCATCCTCCCTCCCTTGCCCAGCCGTGACTGGGGCCTCCCAGCTGTTTACTCTGCTCCCCAGATGTTGGGAAAGAAGAGGGCTGGTCCTACCTGGGGTAGCGTAGGGCCTCGGGTTTTAGGGGTCCATCCTGAATATAAGAGCATCAGAGAACATCTGGCAGAGATTAATCCAGATGAGGGCTGGCAGGAGGTGATGGGTGAAAGACTCGGGGCACTGCCTGGGCCAGCAGTGGGACAGGCCGTATGAATGACAGTTCTATCAAGAAATGAGATCAGATGGCAGCAAAAGGGCTACTGGTAAGGATTTTGCATGTTTATTTTTTCTTATAAGATGCTCTGGGGTCATGGCAACTTCCCTGTAGATAGATGAGTCATGTAGTGCATGCGTGTCAACTAAGGCACAAAAGGAAGGAAAAGTATCCGGATTAGCACGAAGATCAAAGAACTGTGTTGTTGTTGAGCAATGGTGGACAGCTATGCTCAGCAGTATGCATTGTACACACCTGGATGCTAGTCCTTTGCTGGACTGTGGAATGTTTGGATATAAGGATGTCAGCTGCTCCTATTTCTTGGCCAGGGGTCAGACCCTGAAAAGGGTTGGATTCTACTGGGCTCATAAGTTCTTGTGACTCCCAGTGTGAGAGCTAGTGGGTCAAGACTTCAGGCCATGGAGCACCTTCTACATTCTTCTAGGCACTCTCAGGGGAAGAGCCAGGATGCACAGCAAGCACTGCAGCCTGAACACAGGCCTAGAAAAAGATGCAACTACAGAAAGGGAGATTGGTTTGACACTGTACAAAGTTGAAGGTAAACTAAGTACCAGTAATTGGGCCAAGAGTATCTTGGGTTTGGGGAGTAGGTGGTAGTTTGCCTTCAGATGAATGGAGTGCACAAAATGCCAAAGGATTTCCTGTGTCTCACCTACCTGACACTTCTTTTTGTTATCTCATTGTTTCTGACTTTGTTTTTCAGAAAAACTGTGATTCAAGAAAGCCACCATGAAAGGTGAGGAAGTTCGGCAGAGGAGAAAAGAGGGCAGGTCTAGGAATGGAGAGCGATCCAGGCACAAAGGAAAGAGCAAGGGTAAACACAGAGAGAGCCGACCTGGCAGCCAGGAAGCAGAGGATGTCTCTCTGCGTGCACAGCAGAAGCTGTTGGCTGAGGAGAAAGCGGCCATGGCAAAGTTACAGGAAGAGTCAGCCATCTCAATTTGCCTGCAAGTGCTCCTACCATACCTCCTAGCTGGGCTTGGCATGGTCTTGGCAGGCATGGTTTTGGATTATGTTCAGGTAAGGGAAAGAAACTCATCTGACATACCTGATATGGCATAAGTGGGGGTCTTTCCTTCAGAGGCCAGGGATTTGCTCTGGGAATGGCATAGTAAGGGAGGATTTGCAGCAGTTTCCTATGCCAGCATGTCCCTCAAAGTCAGCTGTTATGTTCTGTGCAGCTCTTGAGAGACAACATGTAGTGCTCTTCTGGTGCCTTTCCTCCTCTGGATAAAACAGAGAACATGGTACTAAAGAGCACATGAAGGATGATCAGGAACGTGCAGCCCTGTGCAGAGATCTTGCCTTGGTCCTAGGAAGAGGGTGGGTGAGCTGCAGCCCCACGGCTGGGGTGGCACAGGGCTTTCCTGCAGCAGAGAGAGGAGTGATACCACTCACAGATGTAGCTCTGGACAATCCTACGTCAGCTGCTTCCTTGCAGAAGGCATCAGCCAGCCCAGCACTGTTAACACTTCATACAACAGCTCAGCCCTGCCCATGCACCATGTCTTTTCCTAAGGCCTCATAGCAGATGACTTAAATTCTTTAAGTCCCATTTCTGATTCTGTGAGGGTCAGGGTGGGACCTTTCCTCCTATGGTGCATCAATATAGACCTTTAAGGCAATGATCAGCGCCTAATTTAAGACAGTTTAAAGCTGCAGTTAATTTCCAGATTATAAATTGACATGCCTTTGCACTCTGGGTTACTCTCACTGCATGCCTTTTTGTTAACCTTGTTATTTGACTAACTAGCTGTGAGGTCAAACTACCCTGACCTATCTGATACAGTGACGCTGAAACTACTATGCTTACATTGACACCTTTCACAAATCTGGAGCTGTGTTTCTCTGTCATTAACCCAGGGCTGATCTCCCTGAGCTGGAAGATCTATAAAGGCTTAGGAGTGACACAGTGTCCTTAACTGACCTTAGCACGTACTGGATATCCAGCAGAATGTCTAGTCAGATCACAGAACACCAGGCAAATCCAGAACCCAGTGTCAAACTACTTCTTGTCTCCTTAGATGTTATTCCCAAGAGTCTTGAGCACTGAGCAGCCACTTCCAGTTTTATTTTTTAGACTTTTTAGACCTGCCTGTTCCTATGGATCTCTGACATCAAATGTATGTTTCTTCCTACTGTGAGTTATTAAAGTGTGAAATGGATTGCAGATGGGTTTATGATGTTGGAAGAAGACTTTTCTTTCAATGTTTCTTCCCTGGGAGTTTGGTTTTTTTTTCTAGAAAGAACTGAGCCGCTAATATGAACAGAATGTGAGGCAAACCTCATTCCCCTCTGAAACTGCAAAAGTCTGGTTTCTGTTTTTGCAGATAAAGAGCTCACTAAAAGCCATCATGTTAGTGCTTAAGGTATGGGAATCAACCCATACAACACCTCATAGGAAACGTGGCTTTTGGCAATTAGCAGAGCGGCCATTCGTGCATGACCATGAAGTGCTTGAGCACATCTCATCATGGACTTGCTGCTGCCCTTCCTTTCTGAGCCAGTCCTGGCCTTGGCCTGGCTGCTGCTGTTGTTTCTGTGGGTCCACAGTGGATCCCTCCATCTGCCTACTTTCCATCTCGCCACACAGGTTCTCTGCCCTTTCCTAAAGCAGGGAAGAGAAGAGAAAGGTTAGAAACAAAAATACACTGCTTGATGTAACAGAGCTCAGAGTCAGGTGTGGTAGTGCTTGAGCAACTGGGATGTGCAGTCCCAGAAGCATCATTCCCCTGTGAGTCCCTGGTGTTGGAATAGTGCTGCCTGTTGCTAACCCTGCCACGCTGTGAGAGCAATCACTGGCATTTGTGTCTCTTCTTTGCAGGGATGATAAGGTATGTATGCAACTGTGCTCTCAGACACTTGCCATCTTCTGTTCTGTTTTTTGTACTGTGGCAGTGGACGGAGGCTCTAGATCAGGGTCAGGACTCACCAAAGAGGCTTTTCCAGTTTTGATTCCTCCAGGACAATGCTGTTTGTTGATTAGTTGGCAACATGGAGATGGAGTGTATCTGTGTGCAGAGAAGGGCAGCAATGCACCTCCCCAGGTTTTGCCACCTTGAGTGGTACAGCCATGAGCTGTAGGGGTTTTTTTTTAGTTTTTTCACTAGCTAGTTACAATCTTTTCCCCACTGGTGAGCAATGCTCTCTTTCTTCTCAAACCTGATGTATCTTTTCTGGACAAATAAGGTGTATTTCTTTGCCAGGAAAATGTGATGCATCTCTCTGCTGACAAATACGGTGCAGCTCTTTATCAGAGGCTCCTTAAATGCATAATAAAATGACCCAGTGTACACACATGGGTCACCTAAACCAATTACCTTCTCTGCATACTGATTTATCAGTTGAGGGCTTTTTATGGTGCTTGCTTAGAAGGAGAGAGATGGAGTGTGATAAACTCATAAACCCTGTCAGGCTGACACTTTAGTACAGGATGTGTTGCCGCTGTGTTTTTTAATGTCATTTGAGTCATTTAGGTTCATTGATATTTCCTTGACATTAATGTTTCTGCCTGTCATCAATCCAGTTGGCTGATACAGTGGCATACGGGACTAGGTAGGCTCATTATTAGAACTTGGAAACCTATGGTAGTTGTGCAGAAATTGTCTTTTATTTCCTTGAATCCTCTGTGAATGACTAACCAGAACTGCACTTCATACTGTCATTTCTCTGTTGCCAGCTGGTATAAAGAGGTTGGGTCATGTGTGGTTATTACAGGATTTTTATTAATCTCCCTCTTCCAGCTATTGTGGGACTTTTTTTCCCGTTAGATTAGCTGAAATGTACTCTCCTATTAGCTTTCAGCTAACTGGAGCATTGTTAGGTGGTGGAGAAACACGTACACACCAAGACAGCTGGGAGTGGGGAAGGTTTTAGGGGCTGTACCAAAATAACAGCCTAGAGAGCAGCATAGGACAGAGCCTCTGTAGCTTGGGTTTGTATTCCACCCCTCCATGCTTCCAGGGAGATCGGCTCTGTCTCCTCAGCCCGTTATGCTCCGTGCTTTGGTTTGTGTGAATTCAGACCAAAGAAACATTGTCTCAGTGGCCGAGAGCTTCCTCAGTGCCCTATTTAGCTCACATCATGTTCTCTGCAACTCCCCCACAATGCTGGAGACCCTGTCCTAAGGACAGAGTCCACAAGCCATTAGCCTTTTTCTCTCTGCAGAGAGTGTGATGGAAGGGGTTGATCCATCCTAAATTGTGTTTTTTAAAGCTTTTTGACGCTTTGATTCATTTAGTTTGCCCAAATTAATTATTAGAAAAGAGCCCCGGCATAGCACCGTGACCCTTCTCCCTACATGCTTGACTTAGAGCTGAAGCCCTTATGGAGCAGGTTAAGAATTTTTTGGTTGTGTGTAGCCATGGTGCAGCTCTGGTTTTTGACCCTGTAGCAGCTGCTTAACCATGAAGCCTCTGGGGTGAGACCCCCTCTCTCAAAGACAGTACCTTCCCGGGGCCATGCAGGAGCAGTGAGTTTCACTTTAGAACAGGAAGGGAGACCAGCTCACAGCGTGCCCTTTCTCTCCCTTGCCTGTTGTGCAGAGATTATGGAGCTACCTTAAATAAGCTCCGGCTGTGACTCTTATCTTGGCCTTTGCAAACTAGCAGAAAGTTGAAGTGATGACAGCAGATAAGGGTGTTCGCTTTTGAAGCTTATTGGCTGGTTCTCTGAACTTTTTTTTCCCCTGAGAGCCAGTCATTCAGATGTGCAGCTGGCATAGCCCGATTGCTCGATTGCTCTGTCCCACAGAGACCATGGAGGGGACACGAGGGGCCGGGGTCTAGAAGGGCAGATCTTGTGTCACCAGCCGGCTCAGCTGTGTCACCTGCCTGCGGATGAGACCTGCGTAATACCATCAGCTGAGAGGAACACGGGCTCGTGCTTCCCTTGACCTTTCTTCACCTTGAAGGAGTGCATAATGGATCGTGGTTCGTAACTCCCCACCTCCTCAGCCTCGGGACAGTGAGAAAAGTTCAGTAGTGCTTGAGGTGGGAGCGAGGGAGCTGGGCTGGTTTGTAGCAGGCTTACACATTAAACCATCGTAGCAAACGCGCTGCGCTCTGGCAAGAAATGTAACCCGAGGAGAAAGGACACCAGTGTGTGTGAGCACGCTGAGGGATTCTTGTGTGACCTGTCACTCTTTCAGTGCTGTAGCCTGAGCAGGTCTTACTGGTTTTTACCGAAGTGGTGGGAGCTGAATGGGGTGTGGGCTCGTTTCTATTCGTCCACAGACATCTCTGCAATGTTTTCCTCTCTTTTTTAATTCCCCCCTGGATATAAATCAGAGGAATTGTGTCCATCAAGTTTGCTGCCGCCTGGGCTCAACCCAGCAGAATCAATTTTGGAGGATACCCTTGCTGCAATCATCTGGATGTGCTCTTAGGAGGAGACGAAACTAAAGCAATTTGGCATCATTGCTGTAGTTTGAGGAAAAACATTCCTTCTGACTTCGGAGAGAGCTACAGGGAGGATCTGTGTGATATCCTGATCTCCCTCCATTTTCCCTGCTGAGCATGGGGTAACTGTGTGTGACCATGGTGGTCACCCAGTTACAGTTGGAACTGTGCTTCCACGGGAAGAAGCTGAGAGGTTTCACCTGCAAGTTGACCAGGTCAGCCAGTGGATTTCTCCCAGAGACTTCGTTCTCCATTGCCTCCCAGATTTTTGTGCCATTCCTTCTGGCTGGCTTGGGAATGGTAGCTGCTGGCCTCTTGATGGATGTTGTTCAAGTAGGTACCTTTGATTAGACAACTTGCAGTGAGAGGGTGGGCTAAGGCTCTGACCTTGAGTGTTTGTTTTTAATAAGTGCGGTCCCAGCAGCCAGTCAGCAGTATGGCTGTAGGCTTTTGCTGTGCTAGAGGAACACTATCCGTCGTCTTTAGATCAGTAGCTGGGCTCCTTTTAATGTGGGATAGTGGTTTTTGGACTGTCTGCCTAAGACTGCACTGGGTACGTTAGACTAGGTGCTCCCTTTTCTGTATTGAGCTAAACACTTTGGTAAAGACTCCTGTGAAGCAACTGGATCAGACTGCAGCATATTCCCCTGTTGCATGATATAATTTCTTTCCTTCAAAAATTGCTGATAAGGAGATCTAGGTCAGGGTTGTTATTAACTGCTTATTTTACTTAGAGACAAGTTCATGCTTTCAGTTCTTTGCAAATAACCTAATGCAATCTTTGGTCTAGAAGGCATTTAGATACTGTGATGAGAGGCATGCCACCATAAAATGATTAGCATGTCCTACAAACTGAGTGCTTCTCGGGCAGTTCCTGAGGTGGGTATAAGTTTAGAATAACTTCCATTGACTTCCAGGGAGTGCTGCTGCATTTACAGCATTGTGCCCACAGCCAGAACCTAGCCCATCCATCTTTCCTTTGTACCAGTGGCACAAACAGAAATGCAAAATTTCATCCAATTTGGGCATCTCACGCTGGTGGATTTACAAATTAAAGGGCTGGCAGAGTTTCCCAAGGATATATCCTGCACTCTGAGCTCACTGGAGTACATTGGATTCTCTGGCATTAGTACCGCAGGAGGAGCTAAATATGGATACTTGAATGTTTGGAAAGACAATACCTTGCTTATTTTTTTCTTGCACTGGAAGAAACAAAGAAGGCAGAGAAGTCGGATTGAAGCGAACACAAGGAATACCAAAGAAAGGTTAACTGGAGTGACTCAGGCTGTTGCTGAGCTGTGTTTGCCATCTCCACCTTGTGCTGTGCTTAGGCACAGACCTGTCTTGGAGCATTACAGAAGTTCTCAAACTACCCAAGATGTTATGTTAATAGTTAGCAGTTGTCTTGGAGAAGGAGAAGGACATAGTACCTACCCACTCCATACCTTGGAGTGAATAGGTCTTTGTCGAGAAGAAATCAATTCACTTGCTAAGAACTGGGCTGTGTTCTAAAACGTAACTATATCCAAAGTGATGGGAAACACAAGCCACATATGCACGTACATTGCACCTGTCCTTGAAATAACAATGCGCAATCTAATTTGTGTGTTTGCTCACTAGACTCCCAGAAATGGGGTCAGGCATAAAGCAAAACCATAGGAAGTGTATTTTTTGTGAACTGTGTTGAAATAGAAGCCATCACTCCATGGGTTCAGCTCCCAGAGGTGAGAGCCCAGTGCATTGAGAGTCACAACTGGCACAGGAGAGATGTTAGTGAGGTGAGCTGCCATGGTATCAACAACCCCACAGCTAAAAACTAAACCAGTAGCTGGGAAAATGCAGAGATGTTAGCCTTTAAAGGTTCAGGATATTCTTCTGTGCTTGTTTGTCTTTGAGCTATTTATTTTCAACTTTGTGCGAGTGTGAGAGCTAGAAACACAGTCCTGTCCAACTAAAACCTGACACTAAATTTGTTTGCTTGAGGTCAGGTACTGTAAGATTCATATTGCCAATCATGAGGGCTCAAATACTGAAACTACAGGTTTTTCAAGTCCAGGAGTCTGTGATTTGCCCATTTTCTAGTGGTTCGTCTGGCTGAGGAATGTTTTGCCCTATTTGTAGTGACTGCAAAACATTCTTTGGAAACTCTGTCTGCCTTGGACAGGGAGATATATGGGCAAGCTTAAGGATGGTATCTAGAGCATAGATAATACTGAGTTTAATCCTGCTGCCCTTCTTTTATTACATACAAAATATCTTGAAATAACTTGGTTCTGTATTGTGAGTCTAGCTGATGCTGTCTTTTGCAGGGCTCATGTTGCTGTAAAGAGAACAAAACAGAAATTGCTCATTTGTATCCTATCAAACTTCTCAGGATTTTAGCAGTTTCTGATCTGCCCTGGGATGAAGCCAAGAACTGTTCATGTTGCTGTTTAAAAGAAGAATCAACAAAAGAGATTTATGTAGCCCAGTTGACTCTAAGGCTCAAACCTGCGTGTCCCATGCTGTAGGAAATGGATGCCCAAAGAAGTAGATGTCTACCATTTTCTCTTCCTGTGTTTGCAGGTGATGCAGTCTTTCAGCAGGGCTGATAGCATTACACAGGTCTTTTTCTTCTGGAAATTTCTGCCTCTGCTCCAGTGACCCTTGGTCAGCTGGTCCATCTGGATTCTGGGCTGGCTGGTGTTGCTGGAGACCTTGCAGGGCCCTGTCAGTGTTTGGCCCTCTCTTTTACAGTAAGGTGAAGAATCAGATTGAAGCTGGATGATCTGATTTCAGACCAGAGAATTCAGAAGGAAAGCTTCCCTTTAATTTTCCCCTTCCATACCACTGGAGTGGAACACAGTCCAAATAAAAGTCACAGACATAAGATATCTCTGTCCTTTGTTGATAAAAACCCATGAGGTTATTAGCTTTGAAAAGGATTTTGAATTGGCTTGCATTTTGTACTCCAAGATATCTTGATCTTTCTGTTGACTTGTTCAGAGCAGCGGAAAACCTCTGAGGCTTCTGAGCTTCTGCCATGGGAGATGGATGTCCTGGAGAGGTAACAGGACGTGGTTGGGTCTGTGAGGACAGTGTGAGGTGCCACAGCAGGGCTGCACTGCGGCTGGGGAGGCTGGCTCAGTGCATCTACCACGACCTCTCTCCTCTGAGCGACCCCACGAGCAGATCCAGCTGCCGTGGGTAGATGATGGACTTAACCAAGTGTCTTCAGAGCTGAGTTTTAGGGCTGAAACACCATCATGGAAATGTGAAGTGGGAGAGAGTCTCTTTTCGCTTCTGTGTCCCTGTGTGTGGGTTTATGCTGGATAGTATGTTTTTGTTCTTTCTAGGCCAGTTTTCATCACAAAGGACAGACATTTCCTAGGCTTTGTTCAGGTGTCTTCATCCAGGTAGTTCCTTGCCTGCATAAGTCCAAACTGCCCCACTCACCCACTCCTCCAGCTGACAGTCCTGCAAATTGATGGCACAGGCATCATCTGTTTATTCTGTATTTCTGCAGTCACTAACACAATAGAGTCCTGGCTGCTGTGGTATAACTCATTATGAATCTGTCCTTAGGCTCTTGGTGAGTCACTAATGAGACTCAAATAGAGGCAATTAAGTAAGCTTTTTTTTAATTAGTACAGTTGTGTGATTATTAATTGTTCAGAGCTTTTAGGTGTAATTATATGTAAGGCAGTCCCAAAAAATCCTACCTGATATGATGAAACTTCTGCTCTGATGGCTTGAGACCTGCAAGATCCATTATGTCACAAGGATTGGAGCTTACGTAGATATACCAAAGTAATGTTTCCCAAAGGTGGCATGCACAGAAAATACAAACAGTTGAGTTTTTCTGTTGTTTTTTATTTATGTCTTTTTATGTGCAAAGTATGCAAGGTCTTAAGTATAAATGTCTACACACCTCTGTACTTTAAATGATTGGGGGTTTTTACATTGTGACTATGAAGTCTGTTTTTTCTCCTCTTTTTTTTTGAAAGTGTCAAAGATGTGTTTGGATCTTTATTCTTAACTAAAGAGAGAAGAGAGAGGGGGATCTGAATCTTTAAAAGAAATGTCCGCCCCCTAGCTTTTCTCCAATATTTAAATTCCATGTTAGCAAATTTAAACAAAACTGTAGTGTGCCAAATAAGGGGACTATTTTTGTGTTGTTGATTGTTTACTCAACAATAACATACCTTTAACATTTTGAAACGTGCCTATTTCCAGGTCACCACTGCCAGGAAATGTGTCTTTTTTCTATTGATAATAATGCTTGGCCTGTTCTCTGTACTTCTGAGAGGTGCCTTGCACCACATGCTCAGGACTGGCTTGGCCCCAGTTTTATTCATCCTGACTGAGAAGGAAGCTGTGAGGTCTTCCCAGCAGACAGACACTACCACCTTCCCACAGCTTCCCATGGCACAGCCACAGAAAAACACCGAGCTGTTACACCCTGTATATATTTCCTAACAGGCTGGCAGCTGAATGTGTCAACATTTATTGAGCGTGTCCAACCGCCTGGATATTCAGGTTTATAGAATCCCAGTGGATGTGAAAAAGGTGGGTAGGGATGTGTTGTTTGTTTTGTCCTCTAGTGCCAGAATTCAGGGCCGCCATGGGTACTAGCCAGTGACAAGCTGGAAATCATGAACAAATTGATCCTTCACATGACATGTAGCTAAACTATGGAAATTTTTGCCATGGGATGGCTCATGGGTTGGAGGGGGGAGTTTGGATGAGGACCTGAAAGAGAAATCCTTTCAACAGTGGTAAGTGTGCAGAAAACCCCCATCAGCTCAGTGTCCTGTGGCAGATAGTCATAGGCTGAATTACCCCATTTACTTGCCATTTTTGTAGATTCTTGCTTTATACACCTGAATTTGATTATTGCCAGAGCTAAGGATGAGTTAGATGGACCTTTGACCAGACTCATTGCAGCCACCCTTTTTTCCTTGTATTCTGCTCTTAGCTGTTGGGCTTCTTACTTTTCCTTCATGCTGAGCTGCCCCATTCTGTGACTTCAACCTCTCTGGCTACAGCAGGACTTTGCCAACAGCCTTGAATGCACAGAGGAGGAATGAATTACTTTCCAAGGCACTGTGGTATAGAAATTAGAGAAGACATGTCAACCAACTATGTTTCTTAAGTTTTCAGATTGTCTCTGGTGTTGCAGTTGATTCAACAGCTTTGTACAGTTCAGCTTCAGAGGAGCAACAGTAGTCAAGGTATTAGCCTGGCAGTTTAGCTTATGAGATATCTTAATTGAAAACCTATTTCCAACTGTACTGGGAATGTACTTGATAACAGGAAGATTTAGGAACTGCCTGTAGAGAAGAGATGCAAAAATCTGGTTCCCTTCCACCACCAGTCTTAGATGCTTGACTAGAAGTTTGGTAAGAAAAGATGGACACAACTTGTTGTTAGATCATTTTCCAGATCTTTATTTTTGTTCTTATGAGTTTGGTTAGCAATAGAGGTTCCTGTATCTAGTGTCAGTGCAAAGGAGAACGTGCTCTATTTTATTTGGCTTGTGAACCTTAATTATTTTTCACATTGTTTTTGGCTAATACTAAAGGCACGTTTTAGTTTGTGGTTTTCCAAAATCTTCTGTTGCCTCCAGGAAGAAAGATCCTTCCCTGTTAGGGCAGTTCTTTGTTGTGCATGAGATGAGAAAGAATACTGCAAGCTGAAAATTCCTTCCTTCACTCCCAAAATACAAAACCAAAATGCATCAGGGCAGCATCTTCCTGTGCACAGGATACTTGCAGGTGGCGAGACAAGAACCTGCTGCCCTGGGGTGCAACAGCACTGGACTGGTCAGCATCACAAACTGAGGTCATTGCTGTTGTTTTCTTCCAGCACTGGGATGTGTTTCGGACAATTACGGAAGTGTTTATCCTGGTTCCTGCCTTGGTTGGCCTGAAGGGTAATCTGGAGATGACACTGGCATCCAGGCTCTCCACTGCTGTGAGTGTTAACAAGCTGGTGGGGGGTGTGGGGAGGGGGGTGATTAGCAGGAGACATCAGGAGATTCTTCATTTACATAATCACACTCTGTATGAGAGATGCCCTTTTCTGCTAAGTAGAAACTAGTGGGGTGTGAGTGTTAAAATAATGTATTTGCCCTCATTTTGTAACTGGAACAGAGAATTTCCATCTGCACTTTGAAGGTGAATTAATCCCTGGGTGGTCACTTGCTGATATTTGGGGCCCTGTGACACATGAAGGAGACAAAGCCAGGGCTCCACAGCTGTCAGCTTCACTACTGAATTGCTTTTCTGTGGGTATTGATCCTTGAGGGCTTCCCACCAATCCTTACCTCGGGGGGAGCAGACCAAGGCTTCCTGGAACCTGCAGCAGGTTTTGCTACTCTGTATTTGATCACTTCTATCTCCCTAAGCAATTTTGTTTACTTTGGCCTCCTTTTATTGTGCCTCAGGGGAAATTGTAGCTCAGCAAAGCAATTTAGGGGGAACAAAGGACAAAAAATAGTTTAATTTGTTCAGCTTTTTGTCTGTGTGGGATGTGGTGGGTATGCCCACTCCAACTCTGCACCTCAAGTGTGAGCCTCTGATGCCCCTGGGACACGGGCTGGGGCATGGTGGAGAAGTGTCAAGAAGGAAGTGCAGGGAAGACTTGGAGATGGTGACCTGCATTTGCCTCTCTGACTTTAACAGCCCCTTTCCCCCAGGGACCAGGTGAAACTGCCTTCAGCAGCCACCTGTACCACAGAAACAGCTTTTCAGGGTGTCTCTCTTGACTCCTAGGCTAACACTGGACAGATGGATGATGCCCAGAAGCAATGGAAGATGGCCACCTGCAATTTAGCCCTTATCCAGGTGAGTCACTTCAGCTGGGAGATGAAAACTCCCTTTTCTCTTGCTATGCTGCAGACCAGCAGCATCTGTTCCAGCACTGCTGAATGCAGAGCTGGTGATTTGAAGCAGGTATCCTCAACACAGCCAAGCAGAGCCAGGACTTGACCTCCAATAATGCTCTGTGTGGCCCCAGAGCCTGTAGTTTAGCTGTAAAACACATCTAGACATTCATTGCCTTTGTGTACAAACTGAAATAATAAAATTCCTTTTGCAGCAGGAGCTGCAGCACAATCCCTGTTTCACAGCAGCCCCTGGATAAAGCCTGTCATTTACTAGCAGTGTTTGGGAATCAGCCTTGGGCAGGAGGGGAGAGATGGGAGAAATTGCCTCTTGTAGCTTCTTCTGCTTGTTAAATCCAGGAACCAGCCTAGAGTTTGCACATGGCAAGACCACAGGGCTTGCAATATGTGTCTGTGCTTTCGCTTATCTCCCTTCACAGCTTCCAGGTTCCTAGGAGCACAGTGCTGATGGGGAGCCCATTTTTGTGTTGACCAGAGCTGTTCCTTTGCCAATGGACTCAGTGTCCTTTGCTGAAGTGTTATCTGCTCTTTGCAGGCCCCCAGAGTTTTTCTTCCAAACTTTGTCAGGATTTCTTTTTTTGATCTAGTAGACCCTTGCAGGGATGCTGTTTAAATACACGAATAGTCAGCATCTGTGCCAGGCTTTGCCCTCCAACCTGTGCGTGTGGCAGTGCTGCAGTCATGTGCAGCCAGGGCTGCCTGGGAGCAGATGGGGGCAAGTGCTCACCAGCTGTCCTTTGGTCCCCAGGTCCAGGCCACTGTGGTGGGACTTCTGGCTGCCGTTGCTGCTGTGATCCTGGGAGCCATCTCCAAGGGCTCTGTGGAGCTGAGCCAGGCTGCTGTGCTGTGTGCCAGTAGCGTGACCACAGCCTTCATAGCTGCACTTTCCCTTGGTGAGTGGTTGTGGTTTCTCAGATCAAACATGCAGCACTCAGGTGGGGAATGAACTGTCCCTTCCACCAGGGAGGCCCAGCAGGCATCTGGTCTGGCAGAGGGAGGAGGGATCCAGGGAGCTGTGTCCGCTGCTTTCATCCTCTCTGCATCCTGCCTTTGCTTCTCTTCCCCCATGATCTGTTGTTCACTGGGCCCTTGGCATCCACAGGCAGCAGTCAAAATGTCCTTCACTCAACACATGAAAAATGCCACATGCTGTGCATGGGTGTACATACACACACCCTGCTCCATGCCTCTTGAGTGCCACATAAGCCATCTACACTGTCCCTTTCCTAGGGGATGGTGAAATAATGTCACCCAGAGAACGGAGGCTCTGTTAGCAGACAAATCCAGACCATGAAATCCAGACCACTCTTGAGATGGACTTGTGTCACCCCATACCCTGTGCAGGGTTGTGGCCAGCCCTGTGGTTTGCCTGCTGGGAACCAGGCAGTCCTCTTCCCTGGCTCTTCCTCTTCCATGGGAACATGATGGGCTGGACAGTCGGAGCTATTCTGAGCGGCCTGCAGATCTCCAGTTTGTAGGTCTGCCATACGAGGGCAGCATGATACCCTGAATAGAGGCAGCTGGCACATGGGATACAGCAAGTTTTCTAAATGAAAGGGACAAGTTAGAACAAGTGCATATCCTGAAGCTGGAGTCAAACGGTGATCTAGATGCCTTTGATGAAAAACGTGGGATGAGATAGTGGTTGAAAAGCAGCTCACCTTTCATTACTCTTCCCTACAATCTCCCTGCCTGGTGTGATACAGAGGCTTTGCTGCTGTACTGTCTCAGGTTTGCTACTGACATTAGTTTTTTCCTTGGACACAGTCACAGGCAGCCTGTGTGTGGGTGTGCATGATGGGAAGCTGCTATTTTTATGGCCAGGGAGGGAAGCAACATAAACTGTGCTGTGGGGAGGGGAGTGTGGGTGTCTGGGAGGGCTGCTGTGGAAATGTCGTATTGTGTGAGGATGTGTTTTTGTATAAGGGACGTTGTATCAGGGAAGGTGCACATGTGGCATTTCTTGGGGTAGAGCTGATGCTCCTGTGCATGCTTAGCTTTGGCAGGGCTGTGTAGACAGGCACAGAGAGGTTGTGAGCTGGAGGGAATTGCCATTTCTCGGGCTTCCTTTGCTGCAGCCTGTCAGCCACAGAAGGACTTTGAAGAGATGTCTTGTGTCTTGTCTCAAGGCTGTCCTTGCTACTTATGCAGCAGTGAAGCCTGGTCAGGCAGGGTTTATTCCAGGTGCCTCTTCCACAGGCCTGCAAGAGATCTGATAGCTGAGGGATTCCCACATGTTCATCAGGGTGTGGGGTTTGTGCTCCTAAACTTACCTGGGCAAGCAAAACTTCTCTCCTCCCCAACAATGCTGAAAAGCAGCTCAGTATTCCAGGTGCACCTCAGAGGACAAGGGAAGAAGTTTGTGCCACTTCCATAACCCCTTGACTCTGGAGCTGCTCACAGCATCAATATCCAGCTGGTGCAAATTAGAGCAGCCCCAAAGACTTTGGGACATGAGGGCTCAGTCTGATGGCTGGGCTGAAAGGCTAATGCAGGCTACTGTAAGGAAGCTCATTGCTCCTTGGGCATTCAAACTCGGAGAAATTTTGGTCTAATATGGAAAATATCTTTATGCTGTGGAATCCAGAGGAGGGGATAGTACCAGGAGGCTGCTGCATGCCTGCTGTGTGCTTATCTATGAGTGTGCTTCATGCCTGGTTCTGCTTCAAGGCAGCAAAGATTAGGCTGCTCAGGAAGGGAGCTTCTACATTTGGGCTGCCTGCTGATATCTCCTTTGATCCCTGGAATTTGCTTGTGTGCCTCTGGGCCCTTGGTGCAGTTCATAAGGGCAGAGTCATGCCCTTTGGGTTGGTGAAAGCAAGAGGACAAATTCCTGGGGGTGTCCAATCTCCAGCTGTGTGATGCTGCTATGCGTAATCTGTGTCTTGCTTCTCTTAGACCCCCACATCCCCCTGGGAATCAGAACAGCAGCTCTGGGGTGAAACACAGCAGAATGCTTTCCCTGATGCCTGTTCTGTGTCTTCTCTAGGTCTAGTGATGATTGGCGTTATCATCGGAGCAAGGAAAGTTGGGATCAATCCAGACAATGTTGCCACACCCATAGCAGCAAGCCTTGGAGATTTGATAACCCTTTCCCTCCTCGCAGGAATCAGCAGTACACTTTTTAAATACATAGGTACGTTGTTCGGCAGGGAATTGCAGCTCAGCAAGGGAGCTCACAAATCCTTGTGAATTTATTGCAGGCTTCCCAAGCATTTCTGGCATGTTTCAGAATGGAGGCTGTCATGCCTGTCATACTGGGGTAGAAAAATGACCAAAGAGGCTTTTTCCAGACTCTCTTTTAGTAACAAACTGGAAGGCAGAGCCTAATAAACACAACTGGGATTTGTCAAAGAAATGACCAACATGCGTTGTGCAGCTTTGGAACAGAAGGCTGACATATGTGACACTGACTCTGTTCCTAGCTCTGTCACCAGCCGAGCAAAACTACTTCCTGTGCATGGGTAATAGCAGGTCCTTCTTCACACGGCAGTTTCAGGGTTTTGGTACTTGGAAAATATTCTTGTATTCTCTCATGTGGAAAGTCATGAATGAACAAGGTACCCAGCTGGAGGGAAGCAGTCTGCAGTGTTTTGTGCTTGCAGGGCTCTGAGTAGGAGTTGTGGCTCTGGGGTTACCTGTGCTGCTGGTTGCCAAGGACTTGGGCACCTGCTGACCCTCAGAACGTCAAAACATTGGTGTTATATGTCTGACTGTTGCTTTTAAAGTGTTAGGCTACATTCTGTGAGCCTAACCTAGAACAGAAATGGGAAAATAAAAAAAATCAGCAAACTCGACACCATTTGAAACCCAAACTGTTGCTTCAGACTGTGAGCAGAAGCAGTGAGGCAGCTGTTCTCAGTTTGCATAACTCGTTCCATGTGCAAGCACAAGTGAGGGAGTGAAGGAGCACACACTGCAGGGAGAGACCTATGAATCGCTTCCATCCAGTCCTCCATGGGCTTCAGAAGTGGGTTTTTTAATAGGATTTTTCCATGATGCCATCACACCTGCCTCTGTAAAGCTAATCTGTCTTTCAGTTGCTATGCCTCAGATAATATCTCCCAGGGAGCACAGGGCAGAACAACATGATAACCTCTATGGCTGTGACCAGAGAGCATTTGTGGGGTTGCCAGTGTAGTTTAAAGAGCCTCTTGAGATGGAAAATAGTCAGCACACAGACACCAAGTCATTAGGAGCATGAAGTGAAGCAGGCAGGAGGGTGGCACTGCTGATGGTGCTTGAACAAATCCATTGCCCTCCCCAGTGTGTACTAAGGTACAGGTCACAATCTAAAAACTTCTGGGTTCTACCAAAATGTATATGTATCCTTCAAAAATACTGATGAGTCTGTAAAGTTTGAAGTACAGTGTGCCACCTGATGCAGCACCATCTTCTTCTGCAAAATATCCTCTTGCCAGAGAAGATTCTCAAGTTTTTTAAAATTGACTCTGGTTCTTCTCAGTCCTGCATAATGGAGATATGACTGTGTCAAAGGGTTTCAGCTTGCTTTTGGGCTGCCTGTGAGAGAATGTGGCAGAACTGGAACGTGGAGCTGAATCCTACCAGGAGTCTTTCTGTGGGCTCTGATAAGGTTTGATAGACTCCAGTGCTCTGTGTCAGCATGACTTAAGAAGGAATCAATTGCTCTAAACAACAAGGAGTGCAGGTAAGAGACCCAACACAGCAGCTAATTCTGTCATATAATCCACCTGTCCTGGATGACTCCAGGGGGTAAAGTGCACTGAGAAAACCATAAACTCCCCAGAAGGAGCTGCATTTCAGTGCCTACTGAAGCCATTCGTAAAGAGTTGCACCTCTTTGTGTAAGAGCCTTTGATTCACAGAAGATGCCATCATGTCAGTGCTGTCTCATCCAGGTAGCCCAAGGCCCTGGCAATGATGTTTTTAAAAATGAACACTTTGAGCTGCTTCATCTCCCAGATTACCTGCAAAGTCGGCGTTACATCCCACTGCCTTTGGCCCCAGCTCAGACACCAGATGGAGAGCTTTGTTGAAGAAGCATTTTTGTTTCAAAAGGGTTGGCATCAGCCCCATTGCTCAAAGGTGTTTCTCATGCTTCTGAGTCATATTTATTTTCTTTTAGTGCTGCATATCTACTTATTTTTTAATTTCTTTGCTTCTAAAGATCACTCCAAGGCTATGCCTCTGCCGAATGGAAAAAGCACCTAATGGAAACACATGTAAGGTAGCACAAAAGAAACCCCAGATCTTAACTGGCTTATACGTGCCAGAGGACATTTGTTCCTATGGAGCAGACCAGCTGCTCAGCAATTCTGCTAGCTTGCCTCCTAAAGTACCTCTTATCTCTTGTTTTAGGTGAAGATGTGAGGTGTCTGCCCTAAGTGGGATACAGCTTCCACACAGGAGTTTCCCCCTTGCACTGCTGTTTGATTTGTACCCTGAAGCCAGAAATTTTGTAACTTTTTGTCTCTCTTCGTTGGAGATGGAATTGGAGAGTTGTTTGTCTTCAAATATAACTTGCTTTGAATCCTACTGATTTTCAAACAGCATCCTCTAGCAGTGAATTTCAGGCATTAATTATGGATTTCTGTTGTGGAATGAGCTGGTTTTGTAGGTACTATCATGGTTCATGTGATTTTTCCTCTAACGTAACTCGGCTGGAGTAAGAGCCCTGCTGCCTTTCTTCCCATCTTTGTGCAATATGATTTTGGCAACCAGTGAAGCTATGAGCATTTAATTCAAGATTTCTTTTCCTTGCCAGATGTGAAGTACCTTTCTCCTCTGATCTGTGCTGTCTTCATTGTCATGATCCCTCTCTGGGTTGCTATTGCCAAGCAAAGTCCTTCCCTGGCCGAAGTCTTGAAATCCGGGTGGCAGCCGGTTATTGTTGCCATGAGCATCAGCAGGTAAAGGAGGCGCTGCTTCCAGCCCACCCCGGCATGCACATTGCAGAGACCCTGGGCTCACGTGGAAGGTCACCTAAAGGGACTGGAAAGGGACAGCAGAAGAGTATTCACCCAGAGCTTCTCAGCCACTGGTGACTCTCCAACAGGCTGCGACACAGCAGATAAGGAGCCCCCAGAGGACTGGAAAAAGCAAATCATTTTAAGTCTCACTCACACATACAGACACCATATGGGTGAAAGCCAGGAAACTGAAAGCACAGATGATGATCATCACAAATTGTCAGGCTTCAACCTCATTCTTATCCAGCTGTAAAGAGAAAATACTGATAAATGTAGGGCCAGGTAGTTCATTCCTCCTGTGCTATATCTTTCACAACAAGCTGAAATCTGGGAGAGAATTTTTAAAAACTGCTGAGGCCAGTATAGAAGTGTAACAAAACTTTGTGGGAGGATGATAAAGCTTTCCTAACTATTACCAGTTTTCCTTGGGGGTGAGCAAGGAGGTCCTCCTGAACTCATTATGCCATTAACAAAATCTGTAATGCTTTCTGTTGATGAAAATGAACTGTAAAAGGAGTACATGGTAAACAGTCCGGCCCTGGCAATGGGGAAGGCGCAGTAACCCATGTCAGTGTGTTCTTTTCAGTGTAGGAATTGCCCTGGGAAAAGATTGATCCACCTTCACTGCTTGTCCTTTTTTTAACAGCATTGGTGGGCTCATCCTTGACAGAACTGTAACTGACCCAAACTTTGAAGGCATGGCAGTTTTCACACCTGTGATCAATGGTAGGTTGGGCATGGAGGGTTCTATGCATGCTTTTATTTGTACCTCCCCCTCCACCCAAGGGTCCTGGTATCCACTGTTGCCCCTACACAGAGATCAACGTTCAAGTCCCTGCTCCCATCATGAGTGGAAGTGGAGCTGCTGGTCCCCATCACATCCCTGCTTATGTTTTGAAGTGTCTCTGGAGCAAAATAGCAGCAAGGACAGAGCTGTGCAAAAAGGTTAACAGCATCTCTGAGAGCTACATTGACACTTTTCATAACATCAAACATACTGGGGTGTCACAATAAATCCATTTTCCTTTGTTTCCTTCCCTCCACTCAGTAGTTTGTGTGGTGCAATCATTCCCTGTACAGATTGTTGATAAATATTAATATAATAAGATTATATATGTGTATGTATATAAAATATTATATCTATGGATTGGATATACCTGCATTTTATATATATATAAACATATTTTGTGTGTATATTTATATTTAATTTATACTTATATTTATATTTATATTTTATATATTTTATATTTATATTCACAATACTTTTATACACACACCTATCAATACAAACTTCTGGGGATCCTGGTATTTCTGAAGATCCACTGGCTTATTCTTCTGCTATTATAACATTCTTGTAGGACAGGCCCATTCCAAGGGAAACCCACGTTCCTAGGGCAAGCTTGGCCTTATTCCACCTTCAAAGCATGGTGTCCTGTTGCAGTGTCAGGGGGTGTCACCCAGCTGCCACCTTACTGGATCTACATAAAGACAAGCGCCCTGCTGACAAACCCTTCCCAGCACGGTTAGCCAAGGAGCCTGCTTGGAAAGGTCCACAGCAGTTCAGCTGAGCAATGCCTGAGCCAGCCGTTGCTCTGTGGGGACAGGTGACCCGTGTGGCAGAGCTGGTGGCAGAGTTCTGCAGTGCTTTGTCTTTGCACAGGCAGCTCTTCATTTTGCTTGTGCAAAGCGTGGCAGCGCATGGCTCAGACAGGTCCCATCTTGAGCTACAGTGAGACAGCCTGAGTATTTTCATTTTGATTCCCATCTGGAAAATGTCACATTATGATGGTTTCTTCTCCAAGGAAGGCAAAACATGAGAAGCCTGTAGCATCTGGCTCACCGTTATATTTTCTGTGGCATTTCCACCCTGAAAATACTTAGGGTGGTGGAGGCTTGCTCCACAGATCATTATCCCTCTATTTTTTTACTGGAAAATATATCTGCTTTTTCATGTTTGCTAGAATTAATCAGTCTGGAAGGAATTAATTTACTTTAATTAGCAAACATATTTGGGTTCTAATTCATTCTTGTGATTCCTTCTCATTTAACAAACATGTTAGGTACCTTCAGATAGACATATAATCACTCTCTGTGATGTTTGTTGTCTTTTAAACAATAATGGTTCTCTAAGTGAATAAATCCAAGAAGTGGCCATGAGCAGCATCTGCACTGCTTTCCCCAGGTGTTGTTCACAGACTGCATCAAACCAGGTGCAATTACATCATCTTCAGAGGCCACATGGCATTTACATCCAGTGCTGGGGAGAAGGGGAAAATGTTTTCAGTCAGCAGTCAGAAAGATACAATTCCTGGAGCCTTCCTGGTTTTTAAGAACTGTTCCTACAAAGTGAATAGTGCAGCACCACTAAGGATGTGATCAGGTTTTCTTTCTCTCACTGCTGCTCTCAATGAATGCAGATCGACTCACCTTGGGCTAGGTTTTGGACTGATGTTTCCTGCTGTGATGTAGGTGGTTTACAGGTTTTCTGTGTTTTGTCCTCACAGGTGTTGGAGGGAATCTGGTCGCCATCCAAGCCAGCCGAATTTCTACATTCCTGCACTTCTGGAGCATGCCTGGAGTTTTGCCATACAAGATGAGGCAGAATTGGCCCAACCCATGCACCACATTCTTCTCATCAGGTAGACCCTGAACCCTTGGTGTCTGTGTCTCAAGGCCTGTTATCACAGATAGCTCCTTTCCCAAGCCTGGTTGGTGAAGGACTAGGTGGGTTTCAAGGCAGAACTTCCCCCTTCCACAGAGAATACTCAGATCAGAGAGGAAGCATCTTTGCAGTGGGCAGCATGAGAAAAGGCTTATGGCATATTTGCTCACTGACATGCAAAGAAAGTGGCCTTCAGGGAGCACTAAAGAAAGTAATTTAAAAAGAATCTTAGATTTGATCTAACAGAAATTCATTTTAATGGCCAGCCTAGAGCCATCACCTGTGGACAGAGGAATGAATAGACCATAATCTTGTTGAATTCCTCCATCTTCAGCACTGGAAATACTTAAACATCAGCAAAACTCAGTTTTGTGTCTGTTGTCGTTATAGGGCTCCTCTTGATTTTCCTTGTCAGGTTGAGAGTTAGTGCTAGATCAAACTATAAACTGGGAAAATCTGTTGCAGCAAGGCAGAGCAGAAGTTGTGGGAGGCACAGAGCAGCTGAGAGGAGTGTCTGAAGAACCAGAGTGGATCAGCATGGAGTACAAAGCCTTTGGCATGCAGTTCCAGTGCTAGACAAAGCTGCTGGGCTGATCCTGCAGATGCTTCCTATGTCTGAGTGATCTAGAGAAGGCATTAGCAATGAGGTTGTGTGAGGGGACAGCCCTGGGTTTATGTGTTGAAATATGCACTGTGTCCTGTCCTCCCCCCAGCCTCTCCTGCTGCTGTTACCCCTGTTTCTGTCTCTGTGCTCTGCAGGGGTGAATTCCAAGTCAGCCCGGATCCTGTTCCTCCTGGTTATCCCGGGGCACCTCGTGTTCCTTTACACGATCCATGTGCTGCAGGGAGGCCACACATCCCTGTCTTTCACCTTTGTGATGTTCTATCTGGCTGCTGCTTTGCTGCAGGTAAACCCCAAACTCTCATCCAAAAGGAACCTATTAGATAACATAAAAACAGTGTTCTCCAGGTTAAAAAGGAGTCACAGTAAAACATCCAGCAGTGGCCTCTGTTTCCTGTAATTTCAGGTGTGCTTCTACCAAGCATCATGTACCTTCTGTAGGTCCAGTAATACTTCAGCCAAATTTCCAGGCTCTAGTTTCCCACATGAGCACAACTGTGCTTTAGGGTGAGTGAGGGATCAGGCCTGAGAGGAGGAACAAGTCTTCAGCATCCACGGAGCTGCAGTAAGGGTGCAGAGAACTTAGCAAGGGAGTACCTTGTTTTAAAATGTTCACTCCTTGAGTCTCTAAGCTCCAAGTATTTCTAGACTGCCACTAGTCACCCCAGCAAGGGGCAAGTGAGAAGCAGTGAACTCCAGCCAGCAGGTTTCCCTACCCTTTTTGGAAACCAGTTCCACATATTATAGTGAAGAACTAGAGAATCCCCCTGGGCAGGGCCATGTGGGTAAAAAACAAAGGGAAAACCCAGACCCTGAGCAGTCATCTTCAAAAGTAAAAGTTCCTGGTAGGCAATGGGCAGATCACCTGATTTGTCCTGCTTGTTCCCTTCTGCTGTTTTTCCTGCCCTGTAAACTTTATTTTTTTCACTCAGAAATGCATGTGGCTGTTGCGTGAACTCACAGAGGCTCTGACTTCAGTTGCCCTTTTAAATCAGTGATTCATTAATCTGCATGGTGAGGTGGCTGACTTTCACTTTGCCTTACAAGCAGCCTTGTGTCTGAGGGTGAATTCCTTGTGTGTGTAAACAATCAGTTTTTCTCGACCTCTGCACAACCCTAAGCCCAGCAGCACAGCCACAGTTGTAAAGGAAAATATTTATTCTTCTCTTTATGCATTGAGGTAACTCCTTGACCAAAGCCAAGCATGAAAATACAAAGTAAAAACGACAGCATAAAGAGCAGCGTCCCAGCAACACCACTGACCCCGAAAGATTCCTGTGGAGGCCAGTGGAGGAGAATACACTCAGCATGGTCCTTTTCACCCTCTTTTATACTTTATAAAGAAAGACAGAAAGAAAGAACTTGGGGGAAAGTTTGGGTCAATTGGAGGAAGCCCAAAGAGAATGATCAGAGGCCCAGAAAACGTGACTTCAGAGGAGTGGTTGAATGGACTGGGGTTTGCTAGTCCAAAGTAGAGAGGCTTGAGAAAAATCTGGTTAACAGCCTTTAAACTAACACATTTCTCTAAGGAGGGACAGAATAACATTTGCTATGTGGCCACTAGGAGAGGAAACATGAAATCATGGATTTCAAATGGAAAAAGGCAGATTTATTTTAGGCCTTGGGAAAAACAAAAAAGGGAGAAAAAAAACATGGGGCTGATTGCTTAGAGTGTGGCATGTCCATCTCTGAGGGTTGTTAAGTACAAGTTAAACAAATTTTCCATCCAGAAAGATGTGGATGTATTTGGTCCTGAATTGAGAAAGACAAATGACCTGTGTAAAACTCTTGAGTTTCCAGTCAGCTTTAGTTGCTGTGATTCTGTTATTTAATTTGGTTCCCCCATCTCTCCTCCTTTTCTCCCAACCCAGCTTGCAATTTTCACCTTTGGAAATGCTGCCTCAGGCTTTGGTTCCTGATGTGCTGTGGTCTCCCATGGAGGGACCACAGATGTGGGGTGCAAATTCTCTCTCCCTTCTTAATTCAATTAACTAGACAGTCTAATCTTTAATGGAAGCATTTTTTTCCTCCATCTGTTTATCAGAATTAGGAATGAAATAAGAATTAAAAGAAATCACAACAAAGATTTTTAAACTGTTGAGATGAAAAAAAAAAGAATTATTTTACTTTTTTAACATGTCAGTTCTGCTTGGGATAGCTTTGATGTAAAAACTGCCTCAAACTCCAGTTGTCCACTGAGATTTTTAGGAAAAACAAAGTAGACATGATCTGAATTTCTAATGGAAAAAAGAAGGATGAAAAGGAAAAAGTCTGAATATGAACTTGTCCTTTGGGGTTGCCTGCATAGTCACAGTAACCCTTTATCTGGTGTAGTGAGGGGGAGCGCTCCCATTTAAGGCAAGGGAAGTAGAAACAGTACCTTTGGGAGATGCTTTTGGTGTGGCCAGGCTCTGCTTTGGGCAGGTGATGCTGGTGTCAGTTCAAGCAGGGTCTCCACACTTGTGGCAGGCAGCAGAGAGCTGTGACACTGTGGGTAATGCCATGCCAAAGGGTAGGAGTCATCCCATCCCATCCCACCCCATCCCATTCCATCCATCTCCACCCTGCTGAGGAACATCAGCTCTCTGGGGAGGGTGACCCCTGAATGCTCTGTGACCCCTGTCAGCTCTGATACCTTGGCCATGGCCTCATCACTTTGGCTTGGAGCCGAGGGTTTCTGGGTGTTACCTTTTTGCTGCCTCACAGCAGGGCCTGTCTTGCCTCTCCTAGGTGGGGATCCTGCTCTACGTGGCTGACCTGATTGTGCGCCTGATGTGGAGAAAGGCTCTGGACCCGGACAATTTCTCCATCCCCTACCTCACTGCCCTTGGTGATCTCCTGGGCACTGGATTCCTGGCCATCTGTTTCCGCCTGGTTTGGCTCATCCACGGCACAGACATGAACCTGGGGAACTGAGAGTCCTTGTACTGCTCTCACCACTTGTGTTATACGGTGCTTTCCTCCGGGACAATGTGGTACCTGGCAATGCGTGCTGGGTCACCTGGCTGGTTTGGGCCTCCCCTGCCACCCCGACACCCCACCTGCCCTCCCCATCGTGCCTTAAAGCTGGGCTCGCCCACCCCAAGGAAGCAGCACCCACAAACTTGTGCCCTTGCAAGTGAGCACAACAGTTTTAAGAAGCACCCACTGCTCACACCTGCACCTGGCAAACAAGGCATCGAGGAGCATTTGGGCCACTGGGAAGGAATGGGCATTTGGGCATTCAGTCCCCAGCACTGACACAGCCCAGAGGCTGCTCCAGAGCCTGCCGAGGTCACTGTGTCTGATCCTGCAAGTGGAGGTTGCAGCCCCTCCATCAGACTCTGACGTTCCATCAAGGAAAATCCTTTATCCGCCCCACTTTTCTCCTGCTGAATCCCTGGAGTAGGAGAGCAACTAGGTCTTTAAACTTGTCTTCTCTCCATCGCTCAGAGGCTCAGGATCTGAGGCAGTGAGCTGCTGGCTAATGCTCAGTGGGAGGTTATCTAGGGATACCGCCTACCTGCCCTGGCAGCATTGCTGGTGGCTGACCAAAAAGCTGGTTAGATTGCATTTTGGGGGCAGGAAGGTTTGTTTTTACGGTTTATGAAATGTCCAGTAGTTAACATGTTTATAGAAACACACACATAAATAAAGTGGGTAAAAAAAAAAAAAAAAAAAGTAATGCTATGGATTTGTGGGTTGCTTTTTTCTTGCCACAACTCTGCCTGTTTCTAGTTCTAACTTGTCAGGTAGAATAACTTGTTTCTTTCTTATCCATTCAGGGTTGGACAACACAATTTTAATAGGGCTTCAGGAAAATCAGTGTTTCCTAACTAAGAACCTTTTGCCACTCACATGTTTCAGGTTAGAATTAAAGTCCATTCCCTCTCCCACAGTCGCCATCCAGTCATTAAAAATTGCTCCGGGATGAGTCCAGAAGTTGCCTGTGTTGGTCTGGGTGACGATCAGGCACAAGGCTGTGGCCAGCAACTCGTCAGGTCCTCGTTCCAGAGTGGCAATCTCGTGCTACCAGGGACATGTCAGGGAGGCTTGTGGGGCTGAAAGCAGCCAATTCTCACTGAAATTGAAGAAGCAATAGAGTCCTCCAGATAATAAGATGCTGAAGAGTCAGGAGTCGAGGACGTGGATCAACCTTTGAAAAATGTCACTAGGCCTCACCTTTATTAATTATCTGCCTTCTTGTTGGAGAAGGGAAAAGGGGAGGTCAAGTCCCCCAGACTGCTGGCAGACAGATGCCTTATTTAAGGACCTGCCAGCTCTAAAACACTTGAAGCTGAGCTGTGTTGGCTGCCTGCTGGCCTTGGGTGTTTCTTTGCTCCCAGTTCTGCTCTGGTGTCCCAGAGCTGCTGCAAAGCTGAGGCCCCTGCATGGGTCCAACATATAGCTGAAGGTCCCAAACAGCAAAAGCTGTTTGGCTCTGGAGTGCCAGATATGGGGAAAAGCACTCCCTGAAAAAAAATAAGCTGCACAGCAGTTCCCTGGCAGCAGCTTTCAGCATGCAAGGCACACATTGCCCTGGCTCGGGTCTCGCTGCTTTATCTCCCACTCAGCCTCCATGCTGTCAGCTCTGCTCGGCCAGAGCACCCACACGTGAGAATTGCAGCAGCAGCTGAGGGGGCCTGTGGGGAAAGCAAAGCGTCTGACTGCCAGCCTCAGTTTGAGGGGCTGCATTAGAGGATATGTACATATCTATTTTAATAACTTGAGCTTAGTGCTTTACTTTGTAAACCTTTATTAGCTCCAATTTGGCACTGGCTTGAGCAGTCCTGGCAAATAACTCCTCCTGCCTCAGCACCATGTTTCCTCCTCCTTGCTGCACTGTACCCACGACCTCAGAGAAGTCCTCTCTGGAGCTTGGTGCTTTTGCTGGTCTTGTGAATCAGGTAAGGCTGGTGTTAAAGCCAAGCTGCTGGGGACACCCCAGCTCTCTACAGGATCCTGAATATGTGAAACTCTTTCTGCTTTTCTCTTACTAACACAGATTTGCTCCTGTTTCCTCCAATCCTGTGAAAGACCTAGACTGGAGCTGGTGCCTGGTGCGGCCTACAAGGGACCCCAGTCATTCTCCTCCAGCATCAAATCCCAGTGCCCAACACACGGCTGCTTCTCTGCTATGTGCTTGCAGCAAAGCCCTGGCATTGGTATGTTCCTTCATGAGGGGATTTCTGGGCAGAACTTAGCTTAATCTGGTTGTCACTGTTGACAAAGGACATGGATGGGAACACGTAATGGATGCCATCTGTGTCCTACTTGTGGGACTCAGCTGCACTGAGGTGACATATGCTGCACCTTGCCCATGCTGGGCTTGGGGCTTGTCCCCTTGCAGGAGGCTATGGGACTCAGAGGGGATGTGGGGCGATGACAGAGGGCACAGCAAGACTGCTGCTCTCCAGGGCATCCCTTGGTGGGCAGCCAAGCATAAACCTCATGCCTGTGCACTTAGTGCAGGGAATGCACTTAAGACTTAAAATTGCTTCCAGCCTCAAGAGAAATGATATAACCAAAGGAAATGGTTTCAATAAAAGGGGATTTTTTTCTTTTTTTTTCTAAGGGCAGTGAGAGGCTAGTTATTTGGCTGCTCAGCCTGTTTACTCTTTCCTCCTTTCTTCTTCTCTGTGCAAATGAGAACAAAGCTTATATGTAACCCCAGAGCACAACTTGGATCAGCATTCCTGTAACTCCATCTGAACTTGCTCCTCTAAGAAAGCACCCCCAGCCCTTCCAGTGAGTGGGCAGCACTGCTCTGTCCCCTGGCACCAGTTGTCCCAGCCGTCCCAGCAGGGCCAGAAGCCCTGAGTTGTCCATGCATCCCCTTCCCTTCCCTTCCCTTCCCTTCCCTTCCCTTNTTCGCTTCCCTTCCCTTCCCTTCCCTTCATAAATTTGATTCTTAAATACCTGCAGGCTCCTCAGCTTTTAAGAACTTTCAGTACATTGCAGCAGGCCCTACCTGGTTTTATGCTCCCTGTGGTGTTGTGTTGGAGTGATTTTGTCAGGGAGGAGATTTGGGGAGGGGGTTGTTTTCCTCCCTTTTAGTCCACAAACTTCAGTTTCAGAGCAGACTTGTGTGGGTAGCACAGCCCAGACAGGGTGGGGACATTTCATAGTGATTTCTCTCTTTAACCCAGCAGTGAAGTCACTGCCAGCAGTGGGCCTGGCTTCTCTGCTGCTGTGTCTGTGTCATTACTGTGCCCAGCTTTTCCCTGGGCTGGACCCACCCTGATAAAGTCACCAGCACCTCAGTTTCAGTCGACAGTGACTTTTATTTGTATTTCATCCTCACGGCTCCCAAAGAAGCAATAGCCCTGAAAAAGGAGGAGGTAGGAGAAGAGAGCTTCTTTCTTGCTGCTTCTTAGTCCTTGGCTGCTGACCTGCCACTTTGGGGTCAGTGCTGGTCCTGGACTGAGAAACCCATCCAATGCTGTGAAATGCTAATGGAAGGCTTACCTTGTTGTAATCTCTAGAGGGAAAAAAGAAAAATGTGGATTGTTGGCAGAGAATGAGATTGGCTATTTTTGAGCCCTGTGCAGCCATCAGCCAGCTGATCTAGACTCTAGTAGCGGGCAGTGAAACAATATAATTTTTTTTTAAATCTCCCATGGTTTTATTTCCCACTGTATTAGCAGTGCAGGTAGGCTCACTCTTGACATCAGCCACCAGTTGTCCCCCAATAAACTAAATCTTAGGGATAGTCAAACCATTTGTTTTTCTCCCCCCACTGCTTTCACTCACTGCCTCCATCTTAACACAGTAATTTCCCAGAAACTCTCTGTGAGATCGAGCTTCCTTACCAGGGACAAGCAAAGTGCCAGCCAGCAAACACAGTAAGTCTGAAAAGCCTCCTTCAAGGGAGACGCTGCTTCCAACACATACTTGAACACACTTTCTTTTTTTCTCCTTCAATGAAAGTCTATTTAATCCTCCAGCTGGTAAACAACCCAATCTGTGGTGCACAGCAAGTTCTGGAAGGAAACGTCCTGATCATTGATGCTCCATTTTGTTCCAGTGGAAGGAGAAACTCAACAGCTTCACATGGGCCATGAGGGATGAGGCCAACAGCTCCATAGCATGGAAAACCCACAGCACAGGCAGAGTGCCTACCACACTCTGAAGGCTGGAGCTGTTGGAGGCATTTGGAGGAAGGGGCTGGCTCTTCATTAACTGCTGAGCCACGCTGGACTGTGGCAAAGCTCAACAGTGCAGCCAAGGAAGGTACTCTCTCTTTTATGCTGGGCAGTACATGAGTATTTCTATAATAAATAGGATGGTGTACAGGCATACATATGTAGACATACATAAGCCAAATGTCCATTAAGTATTATAACCATATACAAATGCAATCATTCAATATATAATATGTAGATTGACCCAGCAGCAATTCTATTATGATTATAAGATAATCATTATTTTCATTGTATATTTGTGCACACGTGAACATACCAAAGTGAGGCTGTTCTTGTTTCCTGTGTCCCTGGTGCCCTGAGGGCTCCCCAGTAGCTCCCAAGCCTTCGGCCAAACTCCAGGACCAGCCTGACTCATTTAGAGTTGCTTGTCCCCAAGCTCTGCAGCCTGAGGCCAGGATGGGAACCTTGCAAGGGGCTGAGGGACATTACTGCCACGGTCCTCTCTCCAGCGACGCCAGGACCGGCACCTTCTCCTGGTCACACTCCCTACTCAAGAGAGGAGTGCTGGGGCAGGGCCGAGGGGATGATGCCCTGCCCTGCTCCTGGGGGGCAGACCCTGTAGTTCATGCCCTCGCTGCACATCAGGCACTGCCACATTCCCACTTCCAAGTAGAGGAGAAATCCAGTTACACTTTAGAGGTGGCCCAGGCCTCCTTGATATTTTCTCCTCTAAAAAGAAAAAGGGATGCAGGCGAAACAGTTTTAAAAGCCACAACCAACCAAGAGCCCTCAGAGAGATTGTTCCCAGTTTCCGTACAAGGAATTACACGGCCTGTAGTTGGGGTCACCGGTCACAAGGGGTCCTCCTAGCTCCGTCCTGCTCCCGTCCTCCAGCGCTTTCCGTCGGACCGGGACGGGTCGGACCGTGCCTGCGGCGAGGGCCGCGGCTGCCCAGCGCCGGCCCCGGCCCCGCAGCATCGCGGCCCTCGTCCCTCAGCATCCCCACGGCGCAGCACCCCGGCCCCACAGCATTCCGACCCTCGCCCCGCAGCACCCCGGCCCCGCAGCATCCCGACCCTCGCCCCGCAGCACCCCGGCCCCGCAGCATCCCGACCCTCGCCCCGCAGCACCCTGGTCCTGCAGCATCCCGACTCCAGAGCTGGCCCCGGAGCATGCCGGTCCCAGCAATTCGGCTTTGGCATGGGCTGAGCGATTCCTGGCCTGGAAAGCTCCAGCCCAGGCTGAAGGTGTTCTCTTCAGAAATACAAAGTGCCTCTTTTCTGTTTGCGTGGTTAGGTTTTGCTTTGGAAAGCTTTGGATTTAGGCAGAGAGGAAGCCAAGGGTATAACCTAAGTGGGTTGGATTGTGGATGTTGGCTGCTGGGATTTTACAGAAACAGCCCAAAGGTGGGTATTTCTAAAGGTCCTACATGACCGGAAAGACACCTTTACAGGCTTCTGCCTTTAGCAGCCCACAGCTGAGGCTGGAGGACTGCATTTGTTCCATTCGTGTGTGGCTGGGCTGTTGACTGGGTCAGTGGGTCAGGTCTGATGGGGATGCCAGGTACAGGCTGCCAGTCAAATAGCCATTCACAACTGGGACCATCTCCCCATTGCCACCGTTGCAGGAAAGCTCAGAAACCACCTGGCTGAAGAACAAAGCCCAGAAGTTGCTATTTCCTCACTTTCACACCAAAGAAAGCCCAAAGCGGCTCCCAATCAGACAGATATTGTCTAAATGCCCACAAGACAGCACAGCTGGGAGTGAGTTTATCTGTCCTTGCTGCTCACTGTGCCATCAGCTCTTTAGAGGTACCTGCAGGGAACAGTATTTAGGAAAAAAACCAACAAACAACCATCCAAAAAAATCCATCCCTTTAGGATTCTGCATCTGACCCCAAATAATGATTCATGACCAAAAACGATGAAAAGATCTTCTGGTGATTTGAACAATGATTTTTCCAAGCAAAGGCAGCTCTAAGCAGGGAACACGAGACTCCTGAGAAAGCAGGAGGAATGCACTCCAAGCCTGAATGCTGCAGATGAAATTTGTTGCATCATATAATCTGTTTTTGTGCTTTGTGTTTCAGCTAGACAGGGAGATACTAAGATAGCACAAGAAAGGCCATTTCTGTGAGATCTCCAGTCCAGATTGGGAGAATCAGTCACACTGCCAGGATCACCAGCAGCTTCATTTACTTTTCTTTTTCATTGCTTTGCTAAAACCAATCTCCACACGGAGCAAGCAAGGAGGGAGTATCAGCATATAGGTGCCAGTCAGAGGCAGAGTGGAAAAAGGTTAAGCTGTAACAGCTGAAAGTTGTTAGATAGAAACATCATTTTTTACAGAGCCTGAGAGCACTGTGGTTTTGTAAAACCTCCCATTGTATTGCACTAATAAGTCAAGTGTTTGCAGCCGAGCCAGCAGACACACTCTCCAGCATCTATTACCAGTGTGTTTATCTATAAAGGCAGCCAGCAAGCCAAAGCCAAACAGAAAAGAGGAAAGACTGAAATATGGACTGGTTTTAATTTAAAATCTTAGGGCTTGGTTTGTCATTTTCTTTCGTGTTTCACCCCCTCCTCCCCATTTTTTCTTCAACGAATGATTACCCAAAGGCAGCCAGACAAAGGACTGTTTCCCTCTAGGTGTCTCTCTCCCCGCTTTTCTTCTCAGTTTATTCTCTCACACACACAGGGACAGACACACAGGGACACACACACACACACACACACACACACACACAGAGGGACAAACACACAGGGACACACACACAGGGACACACAGACATGCACAGGGAAACACACAGACACACGGACACACACACAGGGACAGACACACGGGGACACANCCCACACAGAGACAGACACACGCGGACACACACACACACACACACACACACACACGCACACACACACACAGGGTCAGACACACACACACAGGGACACACACACACACATAGGGACACACACACAGGGACACACACACAGGGACACACACAGACACAGGGACAGATACACACACAGACACAGGGACACACACACAGGGACACACATAGAGGGACACACACACACACACAGGGTCACACACACAGGGTCACACACACAGGGATGCGCACACACACACAGGGACACACACACACACAGGGGCAGACACACACAGACACAGGGACACACACAGAGGGGCACACACACACACAGGGTCACACACACAGGGACGCACACACACACAAAGGGACACACACACACACAAAGGAACACACACACAGACTTCTCTGGCCTCCCAGTCCAATATTACCTTTCCATTACCACAGCACCCTCCCACATCCCAGCCCAGTGCTCCCCAAAACACGTCAGAACTTTTATAAAGGGGTTGCATACAGGAGCAGCCCATGCTGTCAGGGGAAGAGAAGCCAGCATTAACAGCAGGACCCTGCCTGACCAGCCAGGACATGGGCAGGACACTGTGGGTGATGTGATTTCATCTGAGCAGACACCTGCACCCATGCTGCACACATGGCTTTACAGCTGTTATGATCTGCTTTCAAAAAACAGGAGGTGTGTGGCCTGGACTTAACAGATTTGACCAGAAATCCAGAGACACGCACACACAGGCACTGAGTGCTCTGCTGCAGTAGTTCAGGAGAAAGAAAGCACTGTGGACCTACTGCAAGCCTTTCCTCTCTGTCCTTGGAGTATTTTGCACCACAGCTGAGTGTATGTGGAAGGAGAGGAATAAAAAATCCCTGCAGGGACAAATATGTGGTCAGAGTAACACACCTCTGTGTGTTACATCCCCCTCAGTGGGGGATGGCATGGCATGTGGGATGAGGACAGAAGAGAACAAGACAAAAAGGAAAGGTGAGAGCAATTTTAAATAAAAGGGAAAAGTTACATTAAATTATTGCTTTATTTCTGGTTCTATGCAAGTCTCTGATACACTCCACTCTGACCCCTGAGACTCCATGTCTGCCCCCAAACAGCAGAGGAGAAAGACCTGAAGGGATCCTGCCCGAAAAAGGAGCCTTCCCAAGACTTGGATCTACAGAAGAGTCTCTTAGTTAAAAGAAAGTTCCTAACTGAGGCAAGCAGTGTCCAGTCCCACCACCATTCCCTGTAGATATTGAAGGCTGGGAGGGAAAGGGAAGGAAAAGCTCCAGCCCCAGTGTTTTGAGAAGTGTTCTTCCTCCAGACCATGCATGAACAAGGCATCAGGAGGTGGAGCTAACCCTAATAAAAGGGTACAGGGAAGAAGTGAACCAAGAGATGAACATAAGGTGGGAGGAGAGGAATTGTGGCAAGATGAGAGTTATCCAGCTCTCCCTCACCTCTTCCCCTCCAGCCGCTGCCTCATCGGATGCGGAGGTACGAGGGGATGGAGTAATTGAAGAGCAAATAGTCCATTTTGTATAAATTAAAGAGTCTCCTTTGGTAGAAGGGGCTAATGTCCTGGAAGAAATGGGCCGTCATGTCATCTGTTGTCCTAGTGGTCTTGGATGAAGCCGGGAACTTGACGCTTGTGTCAGCCCCCACCAGCTGCAGGATGTAGTTGGCATCTTCGGCCAAGGTCTCATATTTGCCCACCACGTCGTAGTGGATGATGCAGGGGTGGCAGAGCGAGTGCACCCGCTCCCAGTGCTCATTGAAGGGCTCCTCCTGCTGTGTCCGGGGATCCAGCAGGTAGTACACGAACTCCTCAAAGCGCACGTCGTCACCGCGTTCCAGGGCCCTGTCGCTGGGCTCCTGCCGGTGCCGCCGGATGATCTTGGTCCCGTAGCGCTTGTGGAAGGCCGTGTTGTAGCTGAGGGTGAACTTGTTGCGATAGGCCGAGACCAGGCGTTCGAAGGGCTCCCGCACAAAGACAAACTTGAGGTAGCTGCGCAGGCGGTAGTTGATCTCGGGAACACTGTACTCGGAGAGGGTGCGCAGGTTGGAGGGGACATGGGCCTCATGAGCGGGGATTTCCAGTGGGTCCTGGTACTTGCCTTGCCCCGTCAGGACCATCATCACCCGCTTCCAGTTAGTGCAGGCCACTTTGGGCACGTAGCAGTAGAGCAGCCCGTGCGTGTCATCCACCACCAAGTGCCGCAAGTCATCCGGCTGCAGGAGACGCCGCTTGCGGGTGTAACGGCTGCAGATGTTGCTCAACATCTCCCGTCTCTGCTGGTGAACTGCCTGCAGGGACGACTGCTCAAACTGGGGAGAAAAAACCCAACAGAGATGGTCACCAGCTTGCCCAAGCTGACTGTGGCCTACACACAATGCTTGGCCCACAGTTGTCCCCACTGCCTTCCCTTTACTGGGCTGGTCAGTCACCAATGTGGGATTTTTGGAGACAGCACCGACTTTGAACACAACTTGACTTCATGATTTGGTGCATTTAATCCTTGGACAGGCTGGCATCAAAAGAAAGGACAAAATGTGATGAGAAGCTGGATGAGGAGAAAAATTGAAGGGGGTGAGGGAAGAACAGGCAGTGCAGAGAGGGTCAATAATGGAGCATATTTTTAAAAGCAGACACACACACACACACTGGGCTTATGTACTCTCCCTTACACCAGTCCGGGAGGATGCATGGCTCCAGGGTCAGAAAGTACAGCCTGTTTGCTGGCACAGGGCCCTGCATGCCTCCTGCTGCCATGGGGCATTGCTGCCTCACACTGACACCCACACACATGTGCTTGCTGTGAACACCCAGCCAAGGGCAGAAACATGGCACACACATTTGGGCATGCTGGATGGAAATGACCTGGGTGTCCTGCCAAGGAAAGGCAAATGGAAATGGTCTCTAATGCTGGCAGTCAAACCCTGGTGAGCAGGAGGGGAGCTGGAGATGAGGTGGCATGGCAGGTATGATGGAGAGGAGCAAGAGGCTGAGTAGGTGGTGGTGGGGCCCTTCCTGAGGGCTTTAAGTTCCTTCTCCTCAGGGACTTCTTCCACACAGGCCAGTCCAACACCTCAGCACTGGGCACAGTTTCCTTTGGCCACAGGGATGAGGAATCAACACATGGTCCTTTATCTTTCACCCTTTTGACCCTTGCATCAAGAACTGGCAGCTGCTGCCCTGGCTTGCTGGAAGCACAGAGTCCCTTAACCCCTGACCCAGCTGAAACCCCTCCTTTCCTGTCATGGTTTTCATCAAAAAACCCAAAATGTCATTAGGACATATGGGGAGAAAAACCATTTCTAGGAAGTCAGAAGGGGAAGGTCCCCTCCTCCTCCTGCCCACTCTGTCCCTGTTTTGCTCACAATGGTTGGGAAGATTTGTGTTTGTCATTGATGGGAACATCCAACAGCCTCGTCTGGGAACGTCTGCACCAAGCACCCGCTAACCTGGGGTGGCCCTGACCCTGCGGGGCTCTGGCTTTAATGCCATGCAGTGACCACCATGGCACAACACCATGGTGGCTCACACTTTGGGGCTGTAAAGACAGTCCTCCCAGCGTCAAAGGGTGTCACAGCACACAGCTCTGCAGTTGCACAGATGTGGCAACCCCCAGAAGAAGGGCAAGGGCAGGCCTTGGTGCCTACATGGCTGCTGAGGGCTGTCACTGCCCAGGCATGCCAAAGGACACCCTTTGCCAGGCTCCAGGTGCTCCCTCACTGCTCCCTGGAGGCTAATGAGGTGTTTCTAGGGACAGTATTGTAAGGGCTTGTAAAGCTCCTCCCAGGAGTTGGGATACTGAGACAAACTGTCCAGCCTGTGGATGATCCAGCAGACCTGTCATCTACAGAGAGACACTAACATCTAGGCAAAAAGCTCCTTCTGCAAGGGATGAACTACACTCAGACCCTTTTGGATCTCATTTCCACAAAAGAAATAACCACATGCAGGTCACCTTAGTGACCACTTTCTCCGGGAACCTGCATGGGCATTAATCTGAGACAGGGACAGAAGAAAGCATCCCATCCTTGCTCCTTCCAACAAGGAGATGATAAGGGAAAATGCCCAAACAAAGGAAATGCAGGTGAACAGATTCTAACTGCCAGCAAGATATGACACTGACATTGTTGGCTACTTGGCTACAAAGAAAATATAGCACCTAGGGAGGTGATAACCACAGCTGAAGAGGCATTCTCATACTGTCTTGCAACACAGCCAAACCTTTCAGTAGAAATTTCTTTTGTTTGGAGTCTCCCTGTCAGCTTTTAGAATTGGAAAACCTTTTTGCAAGAGCTTAAAAAAGAAGCATTTTAATAATGTGATTTTTTTCAGGTGTTTTTCCCTGCACTTGCATAATTCAAAACTATTGGACCAGAGAGACAGACAGACAGACACTGTCTGCAGGCATGGCAACAAATAAATGTGACTACTTTTCAGCAGCCGCCCACTGGAATAAATGCAAGTCTTGCAGTTATTTCAGAACAAAATTGCTCCCCTCATTTCCTTCTCTTTAAAAGACAGGGAAATTAAGTATCACTTTTAAGGAAATAACACCCTGACATTCCAGCAGTATCAGGGTTTGCTGACATCATGGCCAAGGAAGTCCATATCTGCCGTTTTTCAGAGAGCAAATGTCCTTTGGCTGCTCACAGGCCTAAGAGCACCAAGCTAGATAGTAACACAAAGCAACACATATGGAAAGATCTGTCTCTGGCTGCACTGGGTACTGGCTATGGGCAGTGGGGAGGCAGCAGGGACAGCAGCCCACTGAGGGGCCACCGGCATTGCCCTCTGCTCTTGGGGGCTGCAGCAGATGACAGCCCCACGGACACAGGGAGATGCAGGGCACATTTGGTGGCTGGGGCACGTGGCATGGCACCGGTTGGAGAGTGGTTTCCCGCAGGACTTCCTGCAGGGAAGTTGTGGGTGAAGATCCCTCTGCAAAGGCAAGTGTAGCTGCATGAGGGGAAAACTGCCTGCCCAGGGGGAAACACCGCAGAAAGAAACAGAAACTTATTACAGCTCCAACCGCAAACCCCACTGCAAAGGGCAAGTGGGACACCTTCCCTGATTCCTGAACAGGAAAGGACCCACTAAGCCCACCTGGAGGGGAGTGATTCTCTGCCCAGGCTGTGCCTGGCTGCTCATTTGTCAGCAGGTATAGCTGACACAGAGTAAGGGAGAGGCCTGAGATGTCCCAGGATTATAAATCCCCCATGGCTGAGTCCAGCTATACATAAGTTACTGTATATATGTGCACATAGCTATGTCTGTGCATATATATACAGCACCTAACACAGAAACATCTGTCAATTAGCAGCTCAGGAAGGGCAGCAATGATGCTCTTGCCCTGCCATGATGGCCCAGAGTTGGCTTTGAAATGTTCAGATGATGAAATATCCCAGGTTTGCCCAGCTCAGCCCACTGGTAATTAAAATGCTTGCCCAAGTACCAGCAAGGGCCAAAAGCAGTTTTTATCAAGTTACTCCCCCAAGCAGTGTGGTCTTGTCTTTTAGACACACCCAGAGGTTCAGCTGCAAGGACCTTGGTGGTGGCTGGACATGGCACAGTGCCCCACACAGCAGAGGGGTGGAAGAAAGGGTCAGCATGCAGTGCTCCACTTGATCTTCGCCCCACCACTTCTCTGTCCCTTCCCCTTACCTGGTCACTCTCATATAGGGCCTGGAGTGGGCTGCGACCAGCCTTGCCTTGCCAGGTGGATCTCAACTCTTCAGAGGCTGAAAAAGGAGTGAGGAAAATCAGAGGGGCTGGAAGGGTCTGCTTCCCTCACCTTCTCTTGAGATGCCCAAGTTGGGATAAGACAACATCTCCCAAGAAGAGACAAACCCATTTTACTCTGGAAGTGATGATCAAACAATGCTCATCCCTCCCCCTTACTTTTTAACAAAATCTGCAGTTAGGATTCAAAAGGTCCAGACCAATTTTTTTAACAAATAAAAGATCATGAATAAAGGTAACAGCTTGTTACAATTTCAAGAGCAACTGGGAAAAGTTTGATCCATATGCTTTTGGGAAATGCCACTACATCCAGGCTGTATGTTCGAGGGAATGACCCAGAGGAGACAGGACCCTGACGAGCATTGCCACAGCCCTGTGAGGGGTGAGATGGCCTCTGTGCTTGGCAGAGGTAAGGGGCAGATCCAACACAGCCCCCACAGTCTCAGAGTTTGCACTTCCAGGCTCAGAAACATGGACAGGAGCACACAAATTGGTCAGGTGCTTTGTCTGACTAGTAAATCAATTGAAGTTCTTATTTGCTTTTTTTTTTTTCTTCCCTTCTAAACCAGCAGCATCTCCTCTGGTGTTTGAAGCTGTAGACAGCCACCCAGGTAGTCCTTGCCCCTCCTTTCCCTGCAGATCAGCTCTTTCATTTTGGAGGTCCATTTGCAGCAGCACCAAACCCAAGGCTGGATCTGGCCGGCCATGAGTGCGGCACCAGAAACCCGATCAGTAACAGCTGCTCAAGTTCTCATGCTCATAAATTATTTAGGGATGCAACCACCTTCCAGGCTAGGAAGCATCTGCTTCAGCTGGCATTCCTCAGCCCCAGGGACCTGTTTCCAGCATAGTGGGGACGGAACCATGTGGCCTGGATACCCCAAACCCAATGCATGGAGCCAGCCATGGCAGGGGCACAGGCTGGCACCCGTTGGAGAGTGGTTTCCTGCAGGACTTCCTGCAGGGAAGTTGTGGGTGAAGATCCCTCTGCAAGGCTCACTTGCAGCAACACCTCCAAGCAGCTCTCCCACCACTCACGCACCCTCTGCTTCTTGGCTCTGATTCTCTCCATTGGCAGAGGATGCCACGACAGCTTCCACACGAGAAAGTTTGTAACCATGGGGGTTGTGCAGCCCTAGAGTTGGCTTCCACAGAAGGAATCACACCATGAGTTTTAAAATAGAGAACTATGTTTTTTCTGAAGGGGAAGATAGGACACATTGTTCAGGAGACTGTGGCCTGGGAGGCTCTTCCAGTCCTCCAAGTTCCTGGAAAAAGCATCTGCCACAAGCCGTTTCTGGCAATGTGAAGGTTTCTAACAGAAGCTTTTCACATGACAGTTTGGGGTTCTGGATCTTTTCATTCATTGACCGTCACCAAACAACCCCAAATTTGTTATACAAGTCCCAGATGGCATCTGTATAACCAAAATAACCAGAAGGAAAAATCCAGATCCTGTATTCATTTTCACATGCTTGTATTTTGCTTAAGTGAAAACTGCTCCAAAGCACAAAGTCACCAGGGTCTCAGCTAAACATTATTCATTCCTGGAGCTGTAATTAGGAGGAAATGACTGCCTGACCTCACAAGATTTCATCAGCAGTGCCTGTACGCTTGCGTGTCCGTGGGAAATGACACTTCCTGCAGCACTGGATTGATCAAGATGTGACTCAAGGAGAAGGTACAGTTTCTTCCTCAATCCTCTGTATCAGTTACCCCACAGGAGGGTGAAATGGCATCCGTCACAGTGGGAGATAAGCAGAAATCCAATGTACAGTGCTGGGCTGAGATGCACATCCTAGAAGAGCCCCGTTTCACATTTCCAGGCTCAGCCCTCTGCAAATGACAGGGAATGAAATCGACCTTGAAAACTTGCCTCACTGCAGCTCAAATCTGCAAACAGAGAGCGCTAAACTTGAGCCCCTTTCCCCTTCGGCTGAGGCTGATAAACTCCCGTTGGATGTAGTACTGTGACCCCGCTGAGGGCTGCTGGCAGTGCCTTGCAGCAGACACTGATCCTATATTTAGTAAAAACAACGTGGAGGCGTTTGTTTTTGAGATTAACACGTGCATCAACCAGTACCTTTCTCACCAGGACAGGAGCAAACACCGGGTGGTTCAGGCTGACTTAAGGCTGTTAGAAATGCAAATATTCATGCTGGTGCTGCCCGGGGCCGCATGGAAACCTCCCAGGGAAAGGCTTCAGTGCCTGTTGCAGCGTCAGGTCATGGCCCCAGAGGAGCGCTGGCCCGGCAGGAGGCTCTTTGGGCTCAACAAAAGGCAAATCTGCAGTAAAGCAGGCAGGGAGCAGAGGTCAGGCAGGTCACAGCCATGCTCTGACCTCTTCAGTCCTCTTTCTTTAAGAGGGACCAGCCTGGCCAGTGGCTGCTGCACCTCGCAGGGCTCTTGCCAACAGCCCCAGCAGAAATGTGGCTAAATGGATTTCCTCCAGCCCTTCCCCAGCACAAGATCTGGCAGAGAACAAGGCGTCTTCTCTGAATCGTAGCAAACCCCCTGGGATCCCTGCTATGCTCTTGCTGTACAGGGTTCCAGAAAAAAAAGGGTAAGAGATAAAAAAAAATGGAAAAAAATCCCTGCCAGGCTGCTCCCATGCAGCTGGAGGAGGCCGGGAGTGCTGAGCTGGCAGGGGAAGGCACCGGCACTCGGCACTGGCTGCATCCTGGTGGCCTGTGCACTCCAAAGTGATGACACTATCCCTGCCCCAGGCGCTGCCAAACCCTCCGGAGCAAGGCCTGGCCAAGCAGCAGGTTTTTGGATTTTACAGGGCTCCACTGCAGGAAGTCTCCCCGCTCAGAAACTGTCTGCTCGCACTACACATGGCATGCCAAGGAGAAGGGCAGCCAGGATTCTGGCTGGGCCGTGATGGTGACTTTTGGAGCCAGGGTTAAGCCCCGTGGCAGAGGGGCAGATGCAGCTGTGGCCTGCACGGCTCCATGAGACACCGGTGCACGAGGAGGGCAGTATCTGCTGTGTCCCATGGGATGGGGTGTCCATTCTCCACAAGGCTGGGTCAGAGCGGCCGCAGGTGCATGAACAGAGACAAGTCCAGGCTGTGTGTGCCCAAAGCATCCCCAAAACATCTGGGATCACCTGGCCAGCAGAAGGGTAGGCAGGCCAGGGCTGCTACAACCCCCTTGAGCCAGCAGTTGGCTGTAGACAGTGATTTAATGGAGTCCACCCCACTAAGATCAGCCTTTGACACCCAACACAGCCCTGCCCCGTGACCCCAAGCTGTGGCCATGCCCTGTTCACTATTCCTCAGCCCCAGCACCTGCAGCACCACTGCTCACACACTCCTGTCCCAGCCCTCTCCTGTTGCCAGACGCTAGCTAGAATTTACACATCCCTCCTATTCCACTCATTCATGCTGAGGGCGAGTCAAGCATCCCATTCCCTGTACCATTGGTTTACCCATCTCTGGAATGCCCTGGGAGTCCCAAGAAGTTTGGGAAGGCCAAGGAATACTAAAATAAATGACAGTGTTGAGGAGGGAGTATCATGTGAGTGAATTAATGGTTTGTGCTGCATTTTGGCACCATGGCCCTGAGTACAGCAGGATATTCCATCATAGAGGAGCTGCCAAGATCTTCGCATCCTGGCTTTTCTCCTGACTTTATAGCTTGTTGCTGAGGTTCCCAGATTCTACCACATGCAGTGGTAATCCTTGGAAATTTAGCATTGCCACAATTGCATCTGAAAGCAGGGACATCACTTAACCAAGGCATATCAACTTTCTAAAGGCAAAAAAACACCAGTCCTTGGCAACTGCAGGATCACTGTTTGCATGAGAAGTATCAACACAGTGCATGTTGGTGATCCAAATCTGAAGTGTTTTTCACTGAGACAGGCAGAAGGAAGCATCACATTTGTCCTCTGAATCTTCAAATGATGAGGCAAGGGAAGAGGAGTAATGCGGAGCAGGAGACCAAAACCGCTGTGCTAAGGCAGAGACACTGACCAGAAATCACTGAGTAAGATGAACGTGAAAGAAAGCTCAGGCACCTTTTTGAGTCTCTCTCCCTGTGCTACAAGGGTTTTCAGACTTTCTTCTGGAGCATAAAAAGGTGTCACATTTTCTCCATTCTTTCCTCCTGTAGCCCAGATTTCAGTGCTGTCCTACCACAGCTGAAGCTACTCTCTTGCAGTGTGTGACATCAAAACCACAGCAGGATCTGGGGCTTCAATGCCTTGCCAGCTGTCCTTAGAAAAGGGAATAGATTTTAAAGCTGTGAAAATTTAGGTGTACTAGTTGATTGCAAAGACAGCCAGACGTGTGAGGTGAGGGAAAGACCGGATCATGCCTATTCCATACTTCTGGAAGCAGCAGTGAAAGAATACGCTGTTTTGGCTGCAGAGACCCTTAATAAGGGAGGGAGGTCCTTTACAAGCAAATCCAGTGCGTGAATTGAAGAGTTTGGCTTGGAGACAGGATTCAGGCAACAACAAGCCTGCTAGGCTGACATCAGCATTACCCAGCCTTTAGAAAACAGTCTGAAGGAAAGAAAGCAATTAAGAGATGTGGGTGCAACTGGAAAATAAATAACTTAGAATGAAAATCAACATGGCATTTACCAGGCACACCTTATACCCATGCAAACTTGTCTGTAAATAAAGTAAGCTGTTTCTGTAGATCAAGCCTATGTGGTAGATCCTCACCCAGATACACACAGTGCATGGGAGACAAGATTCCACAGGAAACAAGGACTTCAGTCAGAGAGGATGAAGTTTAGAAGGTAAACTGTAAATGTCACCAGCAACTAGAAAGCAGGTGGCACTTAAATGAGAAATACTGGGCAGAGGGCAGATTTCTAGAAAAATACCTCCCAGATTAGCTTTGGGATTAATACCTTGAGAAGGAGTTGACGTAAAAACAGAAAGATACTGATGATGGACAAAGCATTGAGAAAGGCTGTCATGGTAGGGAAAGACAGAAAGACCAACAGGGAAACTGAAGTTCATCCTTGGCGAGGGGAGTGGAAATTTAATAGGATTTAATTTCACAATGTTGGAATTCAGCAGTTTCTGCTACTTTGCTGCTGGAAGTGGCAGGAGGTCCCAGATGCATTAGTTCTGGGCCATCAGCTGTCAGTGTGATAGGCAAATGAAGCCGTGAAACAAATCAGGTGAGATATTTGCCATCGCAGCAAAAAAGCGCATTATCCATATGCTATTATCCATAGCTTTGGTGACCCTCACCTGCAGCACTGACAGCTCTGCCTTCTTGGGACCAAGGCAGATCCAGAGCTGCTGAGAAAGGTTCCCAGGTGACCAGGTGATGCCAGGACTTGCTGCGCCATGGGAGGCTGCACGGGCTGGATGTGTGTGTGAGCTGAGCTGGGATGTGATTGCCCCTAGGGGACAGGCCAGCAGAGAGGGATGGGAGGTGTTTCACATGCAGGATATCTTCATGCCCACTTGCTCAGGTGCCAGATAGGAAGAGGTTTGGAAACACCAGGTCAGTGGGAGTCAGTGGCTGGGATGCAACAGGAGGAGTCCCAACTCATTTTGGGCTTGAGGACAAAGGTTTCAGATATTTTCCAGGCTGAACCCTGGGGCCACAAGGAGCTAAAAACTCCACATGTGGTCTCTAATACAAAACACTGGAGAGGGTTAACACCTGGAGGCGATCCAGAGATCCAGTGGTCTCCAGCCAAGGGAAGTGAAGAGACAGCATGTGTTCTCGCACATGAGCAGGCACCCCAGAGGCCCTGAGGACCTAATCCTGACCCCACCACTGCCTCTCCGCTGCAGTCTCACAGCCCTAGCTTTACTTCCTGTTGTGTCTGTGCAAGACCTAAAAAAAGAGAAAAAAATAACGGCAGTGCCTGAAATGATCAGTGTAAATTACAGCCTGCAAATGCCAGCGGGTCAGTGGGAGAGGTGCTTCTTTGTTCTGTAGGAAGACTCAGTTCTCAGGGCAGACCCTCTTGGAAGGGGATGTTCTCTCTCACACCAAAGAAAAAGTTCTGAATTTGAAGGTGATATTTTTGATGGATTCTGACTTGAACGAAGGAAAAAGGATTGGTGACAGGAGCTGTCTGCCTGGCACGCATGGCATGTGTGCAGCTGAAATGCTTTCATAGGAGAAGAAAGAGTGTACAGTGGGAAACAAATAAATATATTACCAGGAGGGTAAACAATACCCAGAGGTCTATGGTGTAAAGGAATTAGCACTTGTTTTGAGTCAGACACTGGAAGATCCAGAAATTAGGACCTGAACTTCTTTGTGGGCATGGCAATGAGCTTCTCCAGACCTTGCTGACTCCCCTCCAGGACCTGCCAGGGGCAATGAGTGGGTGCTTCAACCACAGCAGTGACGGCTCACTCACCCCTGACCAGAAAGATGCTGCTCAACAAAGACAGCCTCCTCACTACTGAAATAATGCACCCAAGGGACACAGAGAAGGAGCCTGCCATAGACTTTCTGAGAGGATATTGTGACTGTGCTAGTCAAAACCAAACCCTAGCTGCAGCCACTGGCTGCTGAATCTGTCCAATTTTCGATGTTAACATCCAAGAAGGGAAAAAAGAAAAAAAAAAAAAGAGCTTGGCAGCAGCAGTGATAGATCCAGACAGTTCTTGCAGTCTGAGCTCAGTTTTCTCTCCTGGTTTGATAGCAAAGACTGGGACATGCAGCTAGACACACACAGACTGAGGATGAGGATGGTCCAGGACATGAAGGCCAAGAAATCCCACATGAAGCACCAGTTGAACTCCTGGGCAGTATTCAGTGGGGCACGTGAAGAACCCTGCCTGGAAGGATCAGAGCTATAGGGTCAAACAATGCTGTCTCCAGAAAGCAGTTCAATTATAGGAAGCTCTGGCTTTAATGCTTGGGCTCCTACTGGTGCTGAACACATTTCCTTAATTTCTGCCTAAGCACAAAGGCTGATTGTTGTTTATTGTTTTGGGGTTTTTTTTAAAGACAGATACTTTTCAAAACAATGGTAATGTGAGAATTCAACACCAAAATCCCACAGAGAACTCCAGACTCACTTACTGCTTTAACATTGTGGAAGGCAGTGACCTCTCTTTGATATACAGGATGACCAAATAAATGACCATTTGCTTTCTCACATGATACACTTGGCTATGAAGAACTGTGGCAATTCTGGTGTTCACAGAACTAAGGGAGGATCTCTGGGAATTATTCCTATTTTAATTCTTACTGAAAGGTTTTGGTTTGGGAATGGGAATTTTTTGGCTCCAAAAGCAAATCAAATTTTTGGCTCCAAAGAGGCAATCAAGACTCCTTAGATTCTTGTGACTGCTCATTTTTACTGCATCTGGAAAGTCAGGGATGTAGACAAGGGAGGCTTAATTAAAAAGCTTAAGAAGGAAAAGAAATTTAATAAAGCCACATGATTGATTTGCTTAAATGCATTTTTCAGCTTTGGGAATTCAGACACAACCACCTCTGATGGGGAGCTGCAAGTGTAAGGAGATGTAGGTGGCTGGGCTCATTCAGGTGTCTGCACCCAGAACACTCAGAGGGAGTGGGCAGCATCCATGCCCCATTCTGGCAGGTAACTGGCAGCAGAGCACATACACAAGAAAGAATTTTGGGGAGAGAGAACATGTCACAGCAATATTCAGACAAGCACAAGCAATGGCAAAAAGCAACCAGCCCTATGGAGAAAAAACAGAAGAGATGATTTCTGGTCTTTTCCCTGGGCCTCTCCCAGTCACGGGACTGCTCCCCAGGAAGAGGAGAGCTCAGATATCAACCCACGACAGCCCCCACCTTGCACAGCTTCCATGTGGCAGCAAACAGATCCCTGCGCAGCAAATGCTGTAGTTGACCTCTTTTGTTCATCCTGGGGCTGTCTCTGTGAGTGGTGTGCAGGAGGAGTGATGGAGGGGAGCTGGCATCAACTCGCAAACCCTGTAACTCTAATATTTACAATACAAACATGCATTTCTTGTTCCAGACCAACATCTTCTCTAGCTCAGGAAATGCTCCAGTGGCCCTTCCCACCACTGCTTCTCTTTTCATGGTGTTTTCTCCCCAGTTATGCCTTGTTCAGCCTGTTCTGCCTCATGACAATGTTCTCTTGCAGAGGCTCAGCACTGACACAGGTAACAGGTAACCTAAGACAGCCCCATGCAGTGTGGTCACAGGCAGACCCACCCCTGGCCTCTTCCAGTGTTTTCCTTGTTGATGAACAAACCAGCAATGTATAACCCCAGTTATTCCTGAGAGCCTGCCCTCGGCTCTGTGGGCCAAGCCTTGGAAAGGGCTGGCTGCTCTGCATGTCTTTCTGCTGAGGTAAAGGCGGTGGAGAGTCTGTTGGAGATGTCTGTCTCAGCTCACAGATGTCTTGTTAGGGAATGGGAATAATTCTCCAGCAGACCTTCCCCTGTCAGCTCCCCTCCTGTTCCCTACAGCAGACTGACAACTTGGAGCATCCTGGGGAGCAGCAGGACCTTCCCCATGCTTGCTCCAGAGCATTTTCAGACATTAGAGCAGAGCCAAAGGCCAGGTTGGTTGTACCTCTGCAAGGGTCCTGGAGCAGGTCCTCCCCAGATAACTCAGCCAGGCTAATGTAGCGTATCAGAAGGGCAGGACCTTTGTGATTCTGCTTCCCTGAGCAGACCAGCAGGCAGGCACATCCAAGTGCCCTGCAAAGCCATCACGTGATTCAGTGGCATTCCTCCATGTCACCAGTTGAGCCACAACCCTCAGGCACCGGCATGGCACCAGGAAGCTCAACTGTCCCTCTGAAACCACTGGGTAAGTCTTTCACCAGCACTGCACCCTAACTCTCAGGCTCAGAAATTGCCTCAAGTATCTTGGTTTTGGGCCACACAACTCTAATTTGAAGCATAGCCAGTGCCTGGATGTTGTCAGCCTGGTTATCCCCATAGCAAAGGGGCTCCATTTGGTGGCTCCTGAGTTAATGTTATTTCATTTAGCAGAAATTAAACCAAGTGACTTGAACTTGACTGGGTCAGACAGAACTGAATCCCAGCAACATAGGGATATTTGAAAGCTTAGCTCAGGCGCTTTTTTTCCCAGAGCTGCACATTTTCTCCCATCCCCCCTAGTCCTTTTGAAACAGCCAAACCAAGTAATTAAACCCCCCGCCTCCCCTCACCTCCCAGCACTTGAAAATAAAGATGCACTGGGAGGAGGTTACCCACAAAGCTAAGGGAAAAGCCACAAGGAAAGCCGCTCAGGGCAAACCTGAGTGAGGCAAGACAGGACGTGCACATGAATAGGTTTACACAGAGAACAGTCCACGTACAATGAGCTGCAGCAGGGGATGACAAATCTCTCCCATCAACTCAGACAGATGAATCGCACATGTTTGCATATGGGAGAGGTGAGTTTGTATCTCCATAAGGCACCAGGGTCACTTAGAAGTGATGTTTTATCCACAGTGGTAAAGTACCATTCCAGGGCAAGATGAGGGGTGGGTTGCAGAAGAGGGATGAAGGCTACACAATGGTCCATTATCTTCCTCTTCTCCAGTACCTGGCTATAACACGTCCCATTCCTGTGGAGCCAATGGAGGAGTCCTACCAGTCTCTATCACACAGACCTTCCTCCCTGGAAATCTCCCCTTTTGGCACAAATGACTCCTTTGCTTTTCTGGGAAGCTACTTAAGGCCAACTCCAAGCAGTCACAGATGGCTCCTGAAGGGTGTCGGGGCACCCCATGCCCAAGACCCATTTTCATCCATGTCTCTGCCGCTGAAGCACCCCAGTACCTCCTTCCCAGCCACACTCCTCAGAAGAGGCTCCTCAGGCACTGAACTGAGGTGACACGGCTCACTTCTGAGGAGGCACAGCGCTACAAACCTCTTAGCTGAGAGGAAAAGGAGCGTTTTCCAAACTCCTTCCACAAAATGCATATGCGCCACAGCTACTATCCCCTGGGACAAACCCTTCTGCAGCATTTTCTGCCCCAAACCACACAGTTCCTACACACACACAGATGTGGAGGTATTGGGGATCCCTGGGCCTCACCATTACCAGGAGTGCATGGGCAAGATGTCCAAGACTGTTTCCTTTGTGAAGGAGGTGAAAGGAGGTGTCACCCCCTAAAATTACTAACCTTGTTTTCAGCAATCACCCCTTTCCAGAGTGCCAGGGCTGTGTGTCACAACGGGGTGGTAATGGTAGCCAGGCTTCCTGGCATGGACAACAGCCTCCCTCCAGCCAAGAAACACACTCCAAAGAGGGGACAATGAGTCACTGTTTTACATGGGATAACTCGAGGGACCGCACTGCCTTTAACAGGAAAAGTCATTCACTCCTCCAGGGATGTGGCCTGCTGGCTAGATGGCAGCAGTCCATGGGCAAGAGAGGGACAAGGGGTGTGCTGCCTTCAGGAAATAGTAATGCAGGGCATGGAAGAAAATTCTAAGCTATTCTCTCTGGAAAGTGAGGGATGGGAAGAGCCATGCAGAGGGTTAAGTACATGTCCTGCTCTCATTCCAGCCAGACAGGGAACAGCCAGGCCTGCCAGAAGCTGCAGTGGTTGTGGTGAATATCTGGGGGTGGAAACACACGGCCTCAGGGAACTGAAGTGGGACCAAAAATCCAAGCACACCTGCCTCCACTTGTGCCCAAGATCCCTGATATCTGTGCACAGTCATCTGCAGGCAGCATCCCTATGGGATCCCTCATGAGACTGGAGTGCCTCTGGCATGCTGCATTGGGGGATGCAGAGGCAGCAGAGCTGTATCACCTCTGTCTGACATTGAGGCACTTACCCCATCCACACAGTGCAAATTACTCACTGAGCAGGGCTCTCACACAGAACTCTGAGAGCTGACAGGCATAGGGACAGCCATGAAGCCCCAGGCATATTAAATGCACTCACATGGCTTCCAGTCTGCAAGAGGCAGATGGATGCTCTCTGCTTCCTCAGTCTGGGGTTGCAGTGACCTGTGCTCATGACTGTCACCTATCCACAGCCATTTCCACGCTCAGTGACTCATGCCAGATGCAATAGAACTGCAGACAGCAGACACAGGGCAGTGGCCAGCAGCATAAGGTGCCACTGCCACCAAGTGCCACCAGACTTCAGGTTCCTCCATCTGAATCCAGTCCAACACACACATATTGACTTTCATAGGAAAATACCTCAGCCCAGCCTCTCATGTGCTGTGGCAACCTTTCTGGGGCAGGCAATGCCCCAGTGCCAAGAACACTGCAGATGTCTCCTGAGCGGGTGGTGTGCCAGGTAGCAGCCCCACAGCTGACCTGACCCCCTTCCCAGCCACAGGCTCCTCACGACCGTCCCCCTTGCCAGCAACTTTTCAGTATCTTCTCTTTTAGCTTGAACATGCCCCAGCCATGTTCCATGCCAGGAGTTACACCTAAAGAGAGCCTTCGGATAGGTCACACGTGGGGCTGGCACTGTCATCACTACAGAAACAAGACAACTAGACCTTATTTCACACCACCACTCCCTCCTTCACTGAAAGGATCCAGAAACTGCCTCTTCAAGGGGCAGCTTCTCCATTCCCACTCCCCAGGACCTGCTATGCCTTTGGCTGGAAATGGGACGCTGGGTGAGATCAGCCCCTGTCGCACCACAGCCTGCATGTCCCATCCAGCACTACGTGGGATGTGGGATGGGAGGGAGGGAGGCAGCAGTCCAATGTTCAGAGCTATTTGGGTTTTTCTCCAAACCACTAAAAAAGAGGGATCTCTGCTGAAAGTGCTCCAAAGAAAGACAGCACGCACTGCTGACAGTATAATCTCCACTGTCCACTTCTATTAATGCTCTTACAGGTTTAGCAGGAACTGGAAAGCCTGGAGCTGACTTTTCACCATCCAAGGCGTGCAAGAACTCCCAGATGAGCAAAGCCAGAGTGACCCTGCATGCAGCCCGCACCAGCGGCCTTTGGAGGGGCACTTCCCAGCAGGCTGCTGGAGCACTTGCCTGGCAAGAGACAATGGACTTGTGTGTGTTTTGCTCCTCGTGCCTGGCTGACAAACCCAGCCCACAGAGCTTCGTATTTGCAGTGCACACTCAGCACTCTGCAGCTCGCACAGGCTGAGAGACAATCCAGCACTGAGGGGTTTGCAGCCAGCTCTGCCTCTCCGCCTTCCATCTGCTGTACACAAAGCTCAGGCAGCAGCCACAGAGGTAGCTGCGAGGTTTGAGGGGGTGTCGTCAGATGGATGGTTTTTTTATGCTGCTACAAAAAGAACATTACATTAAACTCCTGATGTGAGATGGGGTCAGAACATCCTGCACTAGTTTAGATTTCTACTGCATGTCACACACATTGGGCAGGAAAATAATTATCTTTCTAACTTTATGTTTTCACCTTTTCTTTTTTTTTTTTTTTTTTTCCCTTAACAGGAGGCTGCTCAGCCTTTAACTGCCTGGAAGAGACTTCTGAAATGTGAAATCCCTGGTCTGTCCAGGCTTCAGCCAGATGCCTACTGTTTAGGGAGTGCTGGCTGTACCCAAGCCAGTGCAGGGACTGGCTGACACTGGTTCCAGAAGTGACTGTGATTCAGAGATCTGACATCTGGACATGCTTTAAAACCACTTATGCATTACTCTTGATGTTCAAGATCCTGGAAGGTTTATTTAGGAAGAAGTTACTGCCATTGCCATTAGGAAGATATTAAAATTACATAAAGAACCTCCTAGCTTTCTATAAAACTTCATGAAAGCTCTTTCCTCTTTTGGCTCCCGCTTTCTTGCACAGCTTACTTTGCCTTTATGTTTCTAAAGAGAATTTTTCTTCATTTCTCACCAATGACACCTCTTGGACCATCACAGTGCCACCAGCCATATCCAGGCACAGGAGCTGGCACAGCTGGGCCTTGGCTGTGTGGCTCCCTCCTCCCCAGAGTCGGGGATAGCTCAGGTTCTGTTTTTCAAGGAAAGCCTTCTTGTTCCCATTTAGTCAACTTGAGTCAAGGATCAGTCAGGGAAACTCTAATCAAGTGATGGAAAATGGTGACATTTATAGGATTAGCTCACAATAAATCATGCAGAAAGGGAAAGAAGAAATCCAGCGCTTCAAGGAGCCTGCCAAATGCCCCAACATCGTCTGTGGGGATCGTATTAGGAACAGAGCCAATGGCAGCTGGTCTGGACACTCTGCCCCATTCAGTGGTTCTTCCTAAACCTTCAGGCCTCCTCAGCAGCAGGAGGCTTTGGTCATCTGGTACCAGCCTGAGGCAACGCCAGGAAGGTTTAATAGAAAGATCACAGGCATTTGAGGTGGAGGGATTTATTTTGCTGTGGCAATGTCCCTAGGTCCCTGCTGTCAAAAGGACTGCAATTAAGATCTTTATAGGAAACAGAAAATTAACAATATCCAGCAGGAACTCAGCCTCTGTGAGTAAATAAAGTATTTGTTTGTAAGTACCATGCAATCTTCTGTTTCCAAATGGTTAATTCCTCTTGTAAGCCAAGCTAGAAGCTTTCCAAGAGCAATTTCTCTTCCCCATTATGCCTGTCATTCTCCTGGCCCCAGCTGGCTGCTTGCATCTATAATACAAGCCTGAACTGCCAGCATTTCCATTCCTTGTCAATAAACTCCTCCTTTGCAGCCTGCTGCCCGAAGGAACTGCAGATGAAGGGCTTGCACCGGCAGTGCCAAGGCAGGGATCCTTGCTGGCATGGACAGGGGCTGATTTTCCCTAGGCAAGGCTGCACCAGAGATCCACCTCTCCCTAAAATCCTGCTCGTGTGGTGTCCATACCCCTGCAGGCCCCCATCTCCGGGCAGGCTCAGGCAGCCCACAGCTGCTCACACCACGGAGATGCCAAGCCAAGAGACCATCTGCATCAGCCTGCTGCCTTCTGCTCAGCTGCTGAGGCCACGGCAGGCCAGCGTGCAGGGGACCAGGCTGGGCTTGCTCACAACCTGCCTGCACTCAGGTCTGGTCTGGGCAGATGCTGTTTGTGCCCTCTGCACACAGGCCACCTGCACAGGTACAACAAAGAGGAGTCTCTCTGATGTCAGATGGCTCAACTTGCCTGCTGAACATGTTTCAAGCCATCTTCTCAGCTCTGTGCATCTGGGATTGATGAAAGCCTTAACAAGCTGATCTGAGAAAAAAAATGCACGCTCAGCAAACCCTTTCCAGTGCAGCACCTTGCATGCAGCCATCCCTCCCTGGCTTTGCTTCACAGCTTGGAACCCTGTGCTCCAGCACAGGCAGCTGAGGAGCTGTGTCCTGCTTTTCTAAATGACACAGGTCATCAGCTGGTGAGACTCTCTGTCACAAGATACACAACAAGAGGCTTTACAAAGGGTTGAAGAGGTGCATGAGCTCTCAGAGGAGGAGAGGAGCAAATTACAGCCTGCTGGAGACTAGGGAGAACTGTCTCTGAGAACCATCTGCAGCACATAAGGTCCTATCACTCAGCCCCTTGTGCCTACTTCTGCTACATTTAGTAATGACCACTGCCTGAGGCTGCCAAAGAGCCCTGTCTCCCCAGCCAGCAGGTCCAGCAGAGGACACAAACATCTCCAGTGCCATCACAGCTCTGAGACACAACAGATCCAGCATCACTGGTAGCTGCTTGTCTGAGTAGCTGTTGGATTTAACTCTTCCTGAGAGTGGCTGTTGGCTCTGGGGACATTTCTTTCCTTTTCACAGGGAGTGAGTAAGCTCTGATGGGGACATCAGGAAGAAGGAACCTGGGGGGGCCTGTGTCTACACCACCCAGCAGCAGCTGTGGGCTACTGATGCAAGGCTCCACCAGCATCAAGTCAGCCTTGCTTGAGTCTCACAGTGCCCGTGTCCGCTGATCCTATTAAGCTAAAGGGAAATCAATCTCCCTGATGCTGCCAGGAGTAAACTTGGAAGAGACCCAGCCGTGAATATGCTACCCCTGCACCCTTGCCAAAAGGAAGGGCCTGGCTCTGTAGGTATGTGCAGGACTGAACTTGCTGCCTTCTTCTGCCATGGGGAAATCTGGCTGTGCAGAGACACTCCCGTGGCAGGCAGAATCACACACTTGCAGGGCAACACAGTATAAATGGGGGTGAGGAAGTGCTGAGGCGCTTCTGACCTCCAGTTAGTTTGTGCTGATTTCTCAGGTGTCTGCTTTGAAGAAAGCCCTCTGGAAAAGGCAAGCCAGCCCCAGAGACACCCACACTCAGCAGCTCCAAACAAACATCACCTTTGAACCTCATGTCGATATTACCCATCTTCCTGCGAGGTCAGTGAAGCAACATCTGGCCAGAGAGCAGGCTTGGAGGCTTCCACACTAGCAGTGAGGCTGCAAATTCGTAGGGAGAGAGAGCACTGCAAGGGATGGCTCAAACCTGCTGCTGCTCCCTCCCTGGAAGAGCTGGGAAAGCAGCCAGGACATGGAGGGCTATAAATCAAGTGGCATTTACATGGAGAAGGAAATGCTGTGAGCACGTTGTGACTGGAGGGCGGGACTCATGGCCTCAGCATCCCTCCATATCCCAGTGACAAGCTGATGGGAAGGCACCTACAGGCCCTGTGCACTGCTGTGAAGATCCAAACATTTAATGGCACATCTCCTTGCACAAGCACCACAGGTAGAGATGCCAGCACCTGTCCATCTGCCATGCCCAGGCTCGAGGCTTCCTCATCTACCACTCAAGCCACTGTAGAGGCAGCAACACCTTCAGAGACACTCTTTGGGGATTGGGGAGAAAACAGCTTCAAGTCCTGTTGGATACTGCTCTGAGGCAGTCTATGAAAATTAAGTCCAGCTGTGAAAAAGCTGAGTCTCACCAGAATCAGGTGCTTCTTCAGCACAGCCGGTCTCAGCATCCGTGCTCAGCGCAGTTTGTGTACATGGCCATGGAACAGACTCAGCTGAGCACAACACCACACACAGACCCAGGGCACTGTGGTTTGCAGCAGCTCACAGCTGCCAAAACAGCTTCACAGTGTGATACCACCCCGAGGGTTCAGTGACAAGGGCTTGGTGACAGTGACCAGGGATGCAGCACTGCCGGGAGCACTGAACGCCTTTGCTATTCATTGCTCCAGTATATCAGGGATCACTGCTAAGGTGGAGGGAAGGCAGGACGTGCCAACAGACAGGGAGGCAACCAGGATGCAACAGAGCCAGGCTGGGGCTGTCTACAGGGCTGGGGAGGGCTGGTGCTTGGAGGGCCCCGCTGTGGGTCAGGAAGCTCTCGTCACTGCACAGGGAAGGACTTGAGGTGGCACAGGACACCATGTTCAACTGGGACAGAAAAATCAGCAGACATTGAATCCACACACACTCACACCCTCAAAAGTAGATTCTCAATCATTTTTCAACACCAAACGGTGATTCTCCTCTCAGCACAGAGCTGCCAGAGGATGTGGGTTGTGTGGCCAGGCTTTTCTGCACTGGCAGACAGTGATGAGCCACCTCAGCTGCAGATGTAGCTGCTGAATCCAAGGGTGGCGGAGCCGCTGTTGTCCTAACCACCAAGGAGAAACCCTGCTTGCTTCTCCCAGGAAAGACCTTCCCAGCCAAATTCCCATCAGCCTGGCTGCCCATAAATTTACAACTATTTATTTAGTCAAAGCTCATCCAGATATTAAGAGCTCAGAGGCACTATGGGGAAAACAGGAGCAGACAGAGCAGCCAGCCTGTTCCTCCAACAGGCTGCAGGAATTCCTCACTGGCTGGTTCAAGGCTGGACACCTCCATGCCCTGAAGCTAAATGTGTTCAGTGCCACCCCAGCAAGCTAAAGGGAGTGGACTTGTGCAAGGATCTCTGAGGAAAGGATCACCAGGCCTAGAAAAAAATTCAGGCAGATTTTTGCCTCTGAGACTTCAAAAGGTGGGAGGGGGTAAGGATTACAAGGCAGGGACCTTCAGAAAGCCTATAGACCCCAGACACCCCAGTAAGGGCTGCTGCAAAGGGTCTGGGAAAAAATGAAACTTGCTCAATAGCATTCAAAAGAAATGCTGGAAGAGAGCTCAGTTTCCCTCCCACTTGCCCTCTCCCTGTCCACCAGAAGCCAGCACAAAGATGTCCCCACATCCACAGGTCCTGCCAGGCTGGCAGGTGAGAAGGGCAGCACCAGGTCCAAGGTGATCAGGAGCTCGGAGGGCATGGCTATGGTGCCCTCACCCAGCCTTTCATCAGCTTTTCAGACTGAAAATCTGTATTTTAGGCAGCTGCCCAGGGCGAGTCACAGCAATGTGTGGGGCTGATGCAGAGACCAATTTGGCACCAGCAGGGCAGTGTACGTGTGTTTGTGTTTTGTAATTGCTGTCCTGTCTGAGGGGCTCAGACTGAAAACACACCCAGGGTACTACCGAGCTCTGACAGATTCAGTAAGAGGGGTGCAGAGATTAGTCGGCTGTGAAGTGGTGGGGTGACAGTTCAGGATATCGGCCACTGTAGGTTCCTCTGGCTACTGTGCACTTGCTCAGATCCATGCAGAGGGGAACTGGCACTGGCGGCTGCTGGAACCACCTGCGCTGCCTCCTGCAAAGTCTGCAGAGGTCCCAGTGCCTGGCTGGTGCTGCCACAGCCCCTGTTTGCTGACCAGTCAGCACACCATGCCTCCTGACAGCATGAGCCTTGCAGTGGCAATGTTGGTGTCAATTGTGTCCAGGACGCAAGTCACTCAGAATCATTTCTCACATTGTGTCCTCTGGCTCCCCTTCCTTCCCTGTGCCCATGCACACTGAGGGTCCCTCAGAGCATCACACTCTCCTTCCAACACAATGAACAAAGCATCATCTCTGCTCCCCAGCTCATTAAAGGTCTAAGAGGAACAGAACAAGCCCCATGGCCCACTGCTATCTCCTACACTGGGTGATCTTCTGTGAAGGACATGCGGGAAGTTTATCCAAGCAGCGGCCACACAGCTTCTGGGGATACAGAGAACGTTTTTCTTCCCACCTTTGCCCATGCAGGGCTTTGACTTAGACTGAAATTTTGGCTTCCCAGGGGAAGCCACAGGCAATTGGGAAATGGAAAACAGAGCAAGAAGAGACATTTGGGGGTTGAACCCTATTTATCAGAGCTCTACAAATGACTTTAATGGGCAATTTACTAGAATGACATGGAGTACGAACCCGCAACAGCAATAGCTGGAATGGCATAGCTGGAATAAACCACAACAGACAGCCTTAAAGCAAGGATCCCAGCATCTAGAAATGAGCATCAGGGCTGGGGGACAATAGGGCAGCAGCATATATAGGAGGAATTTAGCAATATCTCCCACCATCCAGCCCTGCTGAGAGGATTTTACTCCCAAGGGAGCAGTTGCATTTGAGAAGGGAAAAATTAAAAGATATATGTGAATCAGTGGGGAAATTGCAGAGAGCTTGTGGTTGAATATAGACCTGTCCCATAGCTGCAGATCCAGCCAGGAGACAGAGATGGGGTGTCCCAGTTTACAGCACTGCAGGCTCTGCAGGTACAGGTGCATGTATGGGAGAGAGCAGACTGGTCTGCACTGGGCAGCAGAGCCTGGGAATGCGGGGTTCAACTCTCCATTGACATCAGTCACTCCCCTCCATCCATGAAGAATTTTATGGGGGAAAAAAGTGCCTCCAGCTCCTAGGACAGGTCCATTTGTCCCTATTTTCACTCTCAGTGCAAGCTGTGCCATGCAGGCAGGACCAAGGCACAACAGCTTCCCTCCCACTTGCCAGGCCATTCAGGCCACCAGAGCTATCAGTGAGATGTTTCCCCCTTCTCAGACTGCTAGTAGTCCTTAACTGCCTTTGAATAAAGAAAGTTTTGGGCTTTTGCCCAGCTGCGCCTCAAAGTCTCAAAGCGAAACATCCCCCCTTGGCCTCTCGGAAGTGTTTGGGGAGTTAGGCTCTTCTTTGGGTACTCAGCTCCAAGGGGGAGTACTGGGAGTTAAGTACCTAATGACTTTGTAGTTTCTTGGCTTCTCATATCGAGTCCTGGGAAAGACAGCTGTGTTTGCACCGGAATTAAGATGGAGGGTTTGTCATGCTCTCCATTCAGATGCTTGCGCAAAGTGAGGACCAAGAAAGAAAACCCAGCATATAACATATCCCAACACTGCCAGGAGAACCCTGACCACTGCACAACCACTCATCTCCCAGCCTCAGACCTCACCAATCTGCACCAACACAAGCAAAAGTCCTACTGGTGATGTTTTTGTAGCGTTCTTATTGCAGGATATTGGAGTTTTGGGAGTGGGGACAAAACGCAGGTGCATCGTGCTGCCAGAGAGAAACAGCCAGGCTGAGATGCCAGAGGAATGCAGGACCAGGAGAGGCCGGATCCAGCCAGCAGAGCCACCAGAACATGAACCTCTCCTGCAGGGACAGAGTTAATTCCAGGTGTGCTAAGCCCACTCCTTTCCCCTCTGAAACCTCTCGCACATATCAGAGATTCCCAGGAAACTGTATAAAGCCAAGAAGGACAAGAGAAAGCATTCCTCATGAAAAGCCTGGCCCTCAGGAGCAGATGGGCTTCATTACTGTCCTGCTCTCAGCACCAGACCAGGCAGATTTTTCTACCCTGACAGGTCACAGATGGAGCATTTCATGTCTTCCAAACATGGCAGATCTGGGGGCTTCTAGCATGTGTTTGCCAACATCTTGGCTGACAAATGTTGCTGTACTTCGAGTACTGGCTCCTCAAAAGAACGGGGCTGCATCCTGGGCACCATGACACTGTGACTGGGAAGATGAGCTGGGCAAAACTGCCCCATGACGAAAAGAAAAGAAAAGAAAAGAAAAGAAAAGAAAAGAAAAGAAAAGAAAAGAAAAGAAAAGGAAAGGAAAGGAAAGGAAAGGAAAGGAAAGGAAAGGAAAGGAAAGGAAAGGAAAGGAAAGAAAAGAAAAGAAAAGAAAAGAAAAGAAAAGAAAAGAAAAGAAAAGAAAAGAAAAGAAAAGAAAAGAAAAGAAAAGAAAAGAAAAGAAAAGAAAAGAAAAATCAACACCATCTGAGGGTATCTCAGATTTGTCAACCCTGCCTGTGCTTGCAGCCTTAGCCAGTGTAAAAGCAGCATAGCCCTCCTTATCTGGAAGGCTGAGGACATGTGTCAGCCAGCTGCAAGCATGACCCAGGCTCAGAGCATTCGCTGGACAAACTGCACACACGTCTCAAGGCAGAGTCTGAATTTCAGCCTCCAAATACCTTTAAACAATGGGGAGGAACTGAGGACTAAAGTAAGTTCTTTCCTATTCTGAAAAAAAACCCTGGTTTGCAAAGGCCTGCTAATATTTAGGTGTGTATTTATCTCCATTCATGCCAGGTCTAGGTGCACTTGTAGGTTCAGGGACTAGGGCTCTGCGGGTTAAATCACTTATCAACTCTATAATCTCTATAAAGATTTGTATCCCCCTGAAGGGACCGATCTTTAGGCACAGAGATGGAGCTGACTGAGATCTACAAATTTGGAACAATAAGAATCAAGATTTTCTCCAAGACCCGTTGGTGCTGAGGGGTACTGGGCAAGGCAACTAAAACCACCAGAAAACTGGCAGAGAGTGGTGGCAGTGGTGTCTTCCATATCCATCTTGGCCCATCAGAGGACTAAGAAACACACAAAAACGATGAGGCAATTTCCTACCTGTGATATCTACTACATGTGTTGATGTGGCTTTCTGGCACTGTTGCTCATCCTCCTGCAACACCCCAGCCTTTCTCTCTCAGGCTGGTGAAGGGCTACCTCCACTCCAGGAGTGGCTGGAGAAGGCTTTGCTCCATCAGTGCCAGAGGAAATCCAACTGGTTGATACAGGAACAGATAAGGATGGAGAGAGGGCTCTTGCTGCTTTCTCACTTGGAAAGCTTTCTGGAACAGTATTACAGCCTTGGCACTTCTGGTATCTCTCGTTGTGAAAGAGTTAGGCCAAAGGCTGAATATGTCTCACCTGCAAAGCCCCTTGAGGTCCAACAGCTCATGCTGACAGCAGGTTGTGAAACAACATGGGGAGTGCAGAAGCCAGTGTTGAGCAAGTGCTGCTAAGAAGACCTAAGAAACAACAGCTGGATGCTGCAGACAAACAGAACCAGAGCAGAAATAAAGGAGCACTTTGAGATTGAGAGCTTTTCCTTCTTTCTTATTGGAGAAAACCTGCCAGCTCTCTGGATGTCAGTACAATTTGCCTACTCACAGCTGCCCCAAAAACAGACCATTGGGGTGGCCCCACAGCACTGGTCTGCAGAAACCTCAGACCAGATGAACACAGGGGCTTAGGAGATGCCACTCACCTTCCTCTCTTTTACGTCCTTCGCATGTTCCCCCTTCCCTCTATCCCTCACCTGTACTAGCAGAGTCATCCCACTGCCCCCACAGTAGCTAAAATCAGTGTGGTCCCCCTGAGAACAGCAGTGACCAAAGCTCTGATGCAGACAAGGAATGGCAGCCTCCATGATCTCCTGCTGTGCCAGCCTAGATATGCTGCCAGCAGAGCGAGATGAAATACCAGCCTGGGAGCCTGGCTGTGTATTCTCACCTCTATGCAGAATATGTGCAGCGTGCACAAGTCAACACAGCTAATGGTGCGCTATTCCTGCAGGGAACAGCAGAGGAACATCAACTCAGAAGATGGGTGACAATCATGCCGAGGCCAGACAGGATCTCCTGGATGGCTGTGAGGTGACACCAGTACAGCCAAGGCCTCCCAACGGCCCTTTTGACTCCCTGAGCCCAGCTGAGATGGCATGAGCTTTGCCTGGGAGCTGAGCACGCCTGCCCACGCCACCAGCCCACATGCAGGAGGTGTCAAACGGTGACTGCTCCAGGTATACACTAGAACCCCAGAACTACCCACTGTGGCAGGGTTTGGAAGGTCCAGTGGCCAGTGTGCTCAGCATCACTTCAACACCCTCCTGCAACACAGACACCCTGCCCTTGGCCATGTATCTGTGAGCCTGGGGCAGGTCAACTGATGGCCAACAGGACAGACAGGTCACCACTGACTGGAAGTAAGCAGGGGACAGTCCATGGCACAGCTGCACCCCAGGGCCAGGGGAGAGCTGGGACTACAGCCCCCATGTCTGCTCACTGGTACAGCCAGCAGGAAGGAGAGGCAACAAAAAGAACCAGGGCTGCAAAGTCAGGGCACACTCAAACACGCAAGCCCACCTCCCTGTGGAGCACCGAGATCTGTCCCACCCCTCCTAGCGCCAGTGAGGTTGGCAAACACACTGAGCCCATTCCTGCCTCCAGGAGGTACAAGGGGAATTCTGCCACTGACTTCAGTACAAACAAATTCAGCCCACCACCAAAATAACCAACTCAGCGGCATTTAGGAGCAGAGTTATTTCAGCATAGGCCGGTGCGTGGGTGTTCCTGAGGCAGAACAAGACAGCCTTATTCCAGCACAGCCATGGAGCTCAGCGCAAACCTCTCTGGCGTGCAACTGTCCGGATGGAGTTATAAGTGGGTAATGCAAACACAGCCGTTAATTCCTGCTCCCTGAGCTGAGTGAGCCCTTAGCACTCTCAAGCTTAAAGGTTTCTGGTTATATCATCTTTCTTCCCATGTTCTATTCCTTGTCCTGGTTACAGGAAGGTTTGGTCTCTGTCTGCCATTAGCAAGGATTAATTCAGCATGTTCCATGTAATGGACTGTGGGTGGCCCAGGGAAGGCAACCTGCTCAATCCTGCTAATGATGGAGAAAGGATCTGACTGCTCCTGGGGGAAACTCATAGCATTGCTGCTTTCTTTTCCTAGAATTTTTCTTCATTATTATATAAAAACCAAAAGACACTAGACAACTAGAACTACAAATAACTCCCAGGCAGCCATCACTTTAGAGATGATATTTTCGTTTGCAAATTGTTTACCTATTATTGCAACTTGTAACTTCTAAAATTCAAGTAATTGGCCTCAGTTTGTTTTCCTCTGGGAAAAAAAATGAAACAAAAAAAGCGCTTGCTTCTTTCTGTATATGGTAATGACCTTTCCTCTGCTACCATGAGTTTCTCACTGATCTGAAGAGGAAAGGAAAAACTGTAAACTGAAAAATAATAAGGGAAAGAAATGGCACAAAAATGAAAGCGGGATCCAGGGAGACAACTATGTGGTTATAAAATAAGCTATTGTTAGAGAACATGAATATTGCTTTAACTCACCTCTTTTTTGAACCTAAAGGGGCAAATCTGCAGAGGGCATCCACCACTCTCATAAATGGGTTCCCTCTGAGTGACAAACATTACTTGGTTCCACTAGTTGGAGATCCCTACCGCAGACCTATCACCTTGTATAAGAACTTTCAAAAATCACACTTGCCCCATGTGAAAGCATAGATTTGCAGCGCATTGCATTTCCCAAAGCCTCAGCTGGCAAGCACTTCTCAAGGTAGCATTCCAGACCCAAATTCCCTCCAAGCCCCCATGAGACACTACCACCACCACATCACCTGGTTTGCTCTGACCTCATGGGAACTCTGTGTAAAACTTTGTTGAGATCAGGTAAGGAATTAACATCAGCTAAGCACAGAAAGTTCTGCTGACTCAGACCAGCAGAAGTCTCTTTTTTGAAAACAAGAGCCCTGAAAAGAGACACGTTTTCCTGTCAGATGCTAGAAAGCATATCCAGTGTAAAACACAATTGTCTCTTCATTAGCACCCCTGGAGATTCAAGCTGATTCAGTGCTGCACTTTTTACTGAGCAGTCCCAACACTAAAGTAAGATGCATAAACTATTTCCTTAAGAAAAGAAAACGTTACTAAGGATTACAATACTGATTGTGGTGTTCTGGGATTTCTGAATTCATCAGACAAACTTCACATGCTCATCTAGAAATAACAAATGCTCACTGAAACCCAAATCCTTTTCAATCTTACTCAGCCAACAAGTTATGCCTTTTTTTTTTTTAGGAAAAAAACCCATTAAAGGGATGGAGCGGCCCCTATAAAAGGAAAATCACATTTCATTTAGTCCACACTGATAAAATTCCATTAACGTTTCAGTCAAGTCAGTCTTCTGAATGTTAAGATGTAACTCTAAAGGCCTCATTGATGGATTGCTGCTGTACTCAGAAAACATTAGTACATTGTTAAAACGGCACGAATTACCCAATAACGTCTCTTAGGAAAGAGGAACTAATTTCCCCAAAGGACCAGAAAAAGGCAGGGAAATAAATTACCCCCTCCCCCAGTATAAAACGGTTTAGATTTTAGTTCAGAATTGTTTCCCAACTTGAAAGAAATTTCCAAGAGCACACACTAGAGAAATCCCCTGAGCCATTCAAACAGATTCCCCAGGAGTTTTAGTGACCGCGGGTGTAAATTGGCACTTGCGGAACAGAGCAGCTCCCCTTTCCCGTCCCGACCCCGGCACAGCCTCGGGAGGGCTGCACGAAGCTGTCCACAATTCCACGATCGTAAAAAGCTGACCACGGTTTCATGCCCCGCGGGGAAATCGAAGGGGACAGCGACCCGAGAGAAGGTGGCTTTGGAAAGGAGACACGGGCGTTACTGCCAACAGCGGCGCCGGGACGGTACCGCCGCTCGCAACGCGGGCGAGCGCAGCGGCGAAGTTCAATGGGCTCAGCCGAGGGATGTGCAGCCCCCGGCGAGTTCACCGGCGGACCCAACGTCAGCTCGCCGTGCACCGGCCGACACCCGAGGGGCTCCAGGAACAGGGAGGGGGCTGCCGCCGTGCCCCACTCCCCGCTCCGCCCGCCCGCGACCGCTCCCGCCGGGGACCCTCCGAGAGCGCGGCGCCCGCGGACCCACCTGGGCTGAGGCTGCTCTGGAAGTAGAAGAGGACAAGCAGGAACGAGCCGAGGCCGGCGGCCAGCGCCAGCCGCGGCGCCCGGCTCCGCCGCATCCTCG
>VYZT01037290.1:0-31508 GCA_013400735.1 Pomatostomus ruficeps | reverse complement strand
GGGGCGCGGGGCCGGGGGGGTTTCCTCGCCCGGTGCCGTGTCCGCGCCCCGCCAGCGCTCGGCAGTGCGCACTTCCCTGCCCAGCTCCCGTCACGGCTTTAAGACTCCCCGAGGGGAAGAGAGAGTCGCTGATGTGCTGGCACGATCGGGAGTTTCCTGATGATTTTCCTCTGCACGGTCAGTACTTCAGAAGCATCACAAAGTTTCGTGGCCTTAAAATACACATGGCCTTAAAATACACCACTTTTTTTTTTTTAAGTATTCTTTTGGCTACCCCCGGCCCTGCAGACTTTTACTGAAAGCAATAATGCTTCTGACTAATTCCACCTCAAGCAATAAATTGCTGTAGAAGGAGGACATAATTTTCTACTACTCTCGGCATTGTTTTTGGAACGAGAGATCGTAAAGTTCTCTTACTGCATCCTCTATCCCCCAGGCTCCGCAATCACAAGCATAACCAGCCTGGAGCTTCTGTTGCCCCAGTTTTGAAATAGCAACACTGTTCTTCACCCAGCTCTTTAAAACACTCGAGATCTCTACTCAAAGGCCACCTGCCAAATTAGCCAGGCCGAGAGCTGGATTCCACTGACAACATTCACTCACTGCATCTCTTCAGCCCCAACACACTTAGTTTTAAGAAAAGAAGACAGCTCAAGAAGGAGCCACTGGGAATGACAAAGAAAGCCTGGGCGTGAGTGCACATGCTGGGCTTCATTCTGCCATCATTTTGAGCAGAGGAAACCAGGAGGAGAATCTCATTGTCGTGAGGGAAGCTGGAATGAAATAAGAGCATACACAGCATCTTCCAGGCTGTGTAGGGCTATGACCATGGAATTACACAGCTCTTTGAAGTCCCTGTTGGATGCTCTAGAGAGGGGCAATAGAAATGAGACCACAATTGAGCCCCTAATATACCTCTTTGCAAGGGCACACCAGTGTGTGCAGTAACCAGCTGGAAAGACAACCTCGGCGTCAGAGCCCTGTGCCTGTTTGACACGCGCAGGGAGGGACTGTGACACCAATCACTGGGGAGCAAGAGATAGTGCTAGGGGAGCGCTGCTGGCTGGCAACGGCTCTGCAGATGCAGCTTGCTCTCTGTTGCAAATGATGCAGTAATTTTGGCCCCTCGATGAGTGTGGAAAGGCTTGGGGTCTGCCTCACATGCAAAGATGGGCTGAGAGACCTCAGGGGCTGTAAAAGTGATGTCTGGTTCTGCTGTCCTTGGGGCCAGAGAGAGTTCAAAGACTGAAGACATATCCTGCCTGTGCAGTGGGAACCTCCTTGGAGTAGCTTTCCAGGAGCTGGAAGGTGTACTCAAGAATGTTGGTGAATTTTTCATTATTTGCATCTTCCAGTAATGAAACACCAGAAAATCTAGCCCAAGGCTCTCAGAGAAGCTAAGGAATCATCCCATCTTCCCAGCTTTAGCCCAGCTTCCCTGGGTTCAGCAGGAGGAATAAAAACAGTAGAAATGACCAAACTTCACCCATAGTTGGAAATTTCCTGTAAAGAAAATACAGTAGAACATCCAGTTGAACCTCAGGCACTGACCTGTTGAGTTCTGCTGCCTGCTGTCTGTATTTCATCCCCGGGGCAGAGCCAGGGCCTACTGGGAGCACATCACATATGCGAGTCTGGTCTTCCAGCAGCCCGAGGTGAACCTGCTGTTCAGATCCACGGGGCTAAAAGTGGAAGCACATCGTGAGGATTTCATAAGATTCCTATGTGGACTCAGCTGCAAATGCACCCTTTTTCAAAGGACAAACCCCTTTTAGAAGGACAAACACATTTTCCAGGGGATACATTATGGTAGGAGCTGACTGCTGGCAATGGCAGCAGCTGCTGGGAGGTCAGGCCTTTGCTGTTGCCTATTCCTGTGCTGTGACAGACCTCCCTGGCCACACGTGCTGCTCTCTTTTACCATCCCCCTTCCCCTGCAGCCCCACCATTCAGAAAAGAGCAACCCCAGCCTGTTAAGGCAGACAACCATGGCTGGTGCTTGCCTGAGAAGTTTGGTCACCCCAGATATGCAGAAAGACATGAGATTAAACTGTCAGAGTCTCAGATCATTATCCCAAGCCTACTTCTAAGGGAATCATCAGATTCAGTCTGCATTGGAGAAGCCCTTCTCTCCCTCCCCAGGCACCCCTGGTGGCTGGAGAACAGCAGGTGCACAAAACACACATGAAAATACAACTGTTCAGCTGCACATGTGAAATGAGTGTGGCAAGCACTGAACCCTGGTGTCTTAATCTGTTGCTTTGCCAGGTTGATTGGAAGAACTGAGAAATGAATATTTGCTGTAGAATGGCAATGGCTCCTTCCCTGGTAGGCTGTGAACTCCTCGTGGAAGGGCCACCCTGCTCCCTGTCTGCACAGTGTCTCCCACCCTGGAGTTCAGACCATGGCTGGAGCTATTTATGACTGTTAAAACAATACTGATAACCAAAAATAATAATCAAAAGGTACTAAAAACACGCTGTGGAGGGAAATTACTTGTTACTGCCAAGGTCTGAGCTGCAGCTGACTTGTAGGTGAAGAGGAAGTGCTGTTTGCCTGCAGAATGATGCTGTGCCTTTGATGCAGTGCATGCTTCATTCCGTCCCTGCTCATTAACAGTGCTCGTTACTGTCTTCTCAGCAGGTTTCTCCCACATACTTTGCTTTTTCCCTGGACCTTGGTGCCGCTGAGTGAGATTAACCCCGAGCTTTGGTCTGATGACCATGTTGAATAGAAATTAAACAGTGTCTGGTTTCTGCTGGAAACTGAGGAATCTGTTGTACTCGTCCCCGAGGCCTGATTGTCCTGCCACTGTGAAAAAGAGCCTTTCTAGGGGATATTTTGACTTTGCACCCAGTTGTCTAATTCTGGAGCCACAGAAGCAGTTTTCCCTGGCCTCCTGCCGGTGAGACTCCCATCTGCTGGTGGCCCTGGTGCACTGACTGTGCTGCCAGTGCCCCGGGTGTCACCAAATTTAGGCTTGGGCAGAGATGTAGGGAATGACACTGGTGCAGCACAGGCTTTCTGCAGAGACCAGCAGCTGGGAGCTGCTCCAGGGATGACCACGGGTCATCTCCTCTCTGTTTCCTAAGAACTGCATTAGATATCACCCTGCCTCTGGGATTTCCAAGGGCCCCAGTGTATCCTGATACTCAACACTGTGTTTTAATTTTTATGGCATCACTGTAACGTGCTGGCTGAGAGGGACTTTGCAAAGCCCCAGTCGATCCCCTGCTTGAGCTTGTTCTGGAAATTTCCCCAAGATGGACACCTTAGGTCTTGCCAAGCAATCCTTTCCAGATTTACAAATCCTCAAAAAATTTTCCTGACACCTTATCTGAACCATCTTTGTTAAAACTGGGACTCATTAAATTTTGCCCTGAAAGATAAGAAGAGTGCCATGTTCTATGATTTTTGTAGTAAAAGGAAAGGTCACTGCTGCTGATAGCACCGAGCTGGAATACTTGCCTTCTCAAGCGGTGCATTGATTTTCCATCATTTGCTGTAGCCCTCTGGACCTGCAGAATGTGACTTTTCAAATATTGTTTCATAAATGCACTAGTATTTATCTTCACTTTGCTCTGATACACAGAAGCCTTACTTCACAGCAGCAGAGAACCATGCTGGGGTGGGCTTTTCAACATTGAGTGCTGGACTAAATATTGACAAGGTCAGTATAGAACAGACGCAGGTTGGATAAAAGGTAGAAATGAGATTAAATACCTCTGGAGAGGTAACTGGAGGATCAGTATTTACATATGATATAACAAGATGCTTCGTGTATCTTTTTAAAATCAACAGCCAGATTTTGCCACTTGTTCACACAAAGCAGCTTTGAGAAATCTCCTTGGTCTCAGAGGGACAGGGCAGGGAAACAACAGCAGCCAATCCCAAAGACATTCCACACCCTGAGAAATCCCACTGATTTGGTGGGCATGAGAGTGTACATTGCCTAAAGTTAATCAGGTTCTTATACCTCATCAGAAAAAAAGTACTTAGGGTGAGAATAATGCACATAGCTTCTGGTTCTGAGTAGTCTATATTGTAACCTTGCTAATTCCACAGCTTGTCAACCTTTCTTTTACCCCCTCGCCACCTAAAAAAGAAAAAGCTAATGACTTCCAAGGGATCCTTTTACAATTATCTCCTGATCTCCTCAGAAATCTTCCTAAAGACCAAGGAGCTAAAGACTGCATTGTCTCCTCTCATTTTGACATGCTGGCGTCTGTCAAAATGTATTTCAAGGAAACATGCCTTTAACTTTCTTTCTGCCACAATTTAAAAATAAAATAAAATAAAACAAAAAGCAGCAGCTGTTTTCTTTTAAAAGCACCAGTGGTGATGGAAGCAAACCAAATTACAGGCTCTAAGGACAACTCTGCCTGCATCTACTGGAAATGCTGTTGGTAGGATGGAAACTCCCATCAACCTTTTTATTCAGTGGTGGCAATTGGGGACAATATTGTCTTCTGTACCAGGCATTTATATTTCATTAGTTTATAGTTTATCTATTGTTCCCAGCTGGGAGCTTGCTTTCTGCTGATGTCTGATTGAGCGGCTCTCCTGAAGAAGGGATGTGATTTACAGATGCACACTGGAAAGCCCATTGACCTTGGCATAATCATGGGAGTTGTGCAGTTCCTGCGACAGCAAGAGCAGCAAACCTGTCAAGCCTCCCATGAGGAGCGTGGCTGGGGTTTGCCTCCTGCTTTGCTGTTTCTTGCACACTGAGAGCAGAAAGCCACAGCTTTTCTCCCTGCTGCCGAAAGCAACTGGTTGGCTTTGCCCTCCACCTCTGCACCAGCTGTGATCAGGGTTGCACAAAGAGAAGGTGATGGCTGAGACGGGAACCAGCCAAGGACCTCGTATCCCCAGGGAACCCAGTAAATATCTGCAGCAAAACCCTGCCAGGGCCTTGCCCATCATGTGGCAGAGCACAGCAGCTCAACACAGCTTCTCCAGCTTGCAAGGGAACACAGCTCAGAGGGAGGAGATGGAGGGAAGTAATTTTTCTGCTGTGTCACACAGACCTCCTGTGAGCGAGGCTTTGCACAGAGCAGAGGCTCCCACACTCAGTGCTCGTTCTTACACTCTGATTATGGTGGCTGGGAAAGCAGAATTAGAGCATTTCAAGCACAAATAGAAACCCATCCATTTCAAGTTTCCTCTGGAGGTGGGAATTTTTCCCTCTCCTTCCTTAAGCTGTTGCTCTCTCCAAGGAAGAACTGTGTCTGCAATATCACAAGGGCTCTGAAGGGAAGGGTAAATACCCCTGAAACAAGACCCATAGAATTTTGCCTGGTCTCAAACACCTAACTCAGACCAGGTACATTGTCACTTTTTATAGGACCCAATTTACCTTCTCTTGCAGGTTTCTCAGTATTTGTTGTCACTGAGTATTCACTATTTAATAAAAATATCTTCCGTCTTATTCATACCTTGTATTGCAAATCCCAACAAATAACACCAAATCCTGTCTTGGGTAAAAAAATTTCAAATATTCCTATAGTTATATACCCAAATCCCTCAGGGCAGGATGGTCTCTCAAGGGTCCAAGCCTGTAATTTTTGAACCAATGGAAAAACCTGACTGCATCCTATGCCTTGCTGCATCACCTCACAGTGCAACAGAGCACAGTTTAAATACCTGGGGGATTATAAGAACTGCACTACGGCCCAAATTTGGGGTTAAGAACAGGTCATGGCCAGTCTTCCCCAAAGAAATGTTTCATTTGACTGCTCTCTGCATCTGAGGGGAACACAGTGCGAGATCTGATTACTGGGTAGTCCTAAACCTGACAGAAATTCACCATGACCTGGTTAGGGTGTCTGGGAATCCAGTGTTGGCAGCTCTGTCTGCATTCAGGACAGACTCTATTGGACCTTCCCAGCAGAGTCAGGTGAGGTGGGCACAACATCTGCACCCCATGCTGACCTTGCAGTTCCAGCATGTCAGAACAAGAAATTCTCCCCTTGGAGGCACAGTTTGCATTCGAAACCTTCCCAAAATGGAGGAAGAGGGGCTTGGAAATGCCGTCGAGAAACCTCTCCATATTTCAGGGCAATTTGAGCACCATGCTTTCAACCATTTGGCTGAAGCTGGTGATAGGGAAGCAAAAGGCAGTGCTTGCCCACACAGACATGGTGCCTTTGTGATGGATTTGCAACCCAGGATTGCTAGATCAAAGCCTGTGTTGAAAATGCCAGATCTTTGGCTGCTCTAAGCATTTACTTGGAGACTGTATTCATTTTTATCCCAGCTGAGGGACCACATCCAGGATGCATACATTTGATAGAAAGAAATTTGTTAACAGCATATTTTTATACCTTCACCAAAGGTATAAACCAAATTATTCTAAGCTGGGCTTTATTTGCTTGAAAGCACATAACTCAGCAGCACAGACAAGCCTGGTATCTTAGGAGCAGAGCAGGTAGCAAAGACTGCTCAGGAATCTCTCTGGAAAGTCCTGTTACCTGGGCTTCAATTTATTTATATTGACTGTTCGTGATTAGAATCCTAGGACCAAACAATCTGGTCTTGGGATCTTCTGCATCCAACTAGCCACAGCCAAGATACTGAACAGGAGAGACCTTAGTTTTAGTACCTTGCCTGGGAAGTCCCTTTCTTAGCATAGCAGCCTTGAGCACAAGGTTGTGACCTGGGATGTTGCATTCTCTAACTCCCCAGGTCTGAGCAAAGGCAAATTTGCCCCTGGGAGTGGAGTGAAGGAATTTTGTGGGAATAAATGCCTGTGGCCAAGGGAAGCATCCTCCCAGCCTGGTGGGGCATTGCTGGAGAGAGCTCCCTTCCCTGCAGCATTCACATTGCTGCTACAATGCATATATCCATCTGAAATGGCTCCAAAGGGAAGGGAAAAAAACCACACTGTAAATAACAGCAGTGTAAATTGCCATTAGTGGTCAGAACAGTACTATAGAAGTCTCCTCAACCACAGAATGAACCTGCTGAGAAACTTCTCTTTCTCCTTAAAACCCTGTGTTATAGGCAGGGACAGGAGTCCCATTTGTTTTTGTCCCTCTGACATCAGGGAAACATGAGCAGGTCTGTCCTTTCTCCCCTCAGCACCCCATGTCCTGAGAGCACAACCAGACCATCCTGAAATACTGCCATTGCTGAATCTTTCTACAATGAAGCAGCCTGGCCCTGGGGAAAGAGGAAAATGAACAAAGATAACAGTATGGAATGACATTTTCAAAGAAACCTGTGTGACTTAGGTACTGTCCTCACTGACCATGTCTAGATGAAGTTTTAGGTTCCTCAATCCCTTTAGTACTGCTGAAACATTCCCTCATGACTAAAAACAGAGTTTCTTGTTTACTGAAGGAGGTGTAGTTAAAATAATAATCATCATCAATTAAATACCATTAGTGAGACTGTACCCTGTACATACTGCCACACAGTCAAACTCAAGTTTGTTACTGCAATTTTAAGCATAGAGAAGAAATTGCATATGTCTGAACTTGACAGGGCTGGTCAAATCCAATTCAAACAGCTTCTATTTAATGGAAACCTTGGCTGAAAAACCATATAAATATTCTTAGTCCAGCTCTTGTTCATGATACTCTGTGTTTTCACTATTCTAGGAAGCCTGAGGTACTATTTTTATTTAGACTAAAAATAATAAAGGCTTTTCTCCAATCCTCTGGGTGCCCTAATTGAATGACATTTGCATTAGAAAATTCCAGCACTGCTAAAATCAGACCGCCACCAACCCATAATGTCTAGGAGGTCTATCAAGGAGGCATGGTGTCTGCCTCCACCAGAAACTATATCTAGAGATGCCTTTGCAAGAAGTTTAGTCCTGGAGAGGTATCAAATCAGCTTAGTATGGAATGGAGAAAGCCAATTCCAAGCCTCTGAGCCACTGCAAAGAAAGCCAAGCCAGCTGGCTTCTCTCTTTCCTAAAGAAATCTTTCAAACAAGGACTTCAGCCCAGTGTCCATAGACAGAAGGGAGCAGGGCACTGGATTTGCAGCTGGAGCTTTTACTACCACGACAATTAATTCGGAAGAAACACCCAAGAAGCCTTGCAGATTGCAGGCCAATGCACTCGGATTAAAGGCTTGCAGGCAGTGCCTTAGCCTCTTCTTGCAGAGATTGACCATGGAGGGATGATTTGTGAGCTTCTGCACCATGTGCTCCCAGAGACTTAAGCCTGTGCATCCCACTCAGCTTCCAAATGCTCTCAGTTGTAACCTGTCCCCCACTGTGGGTCACCCTGGAGGAGGCACCAGCATTCCAGCACAGATGGTGTGGCTGCTTGAGTTATTGGTGCTCTGCAATGCTCAGGGCATGGCCAGGTCTCTCAGAGCACTTGACTTGTTCTGTTGGTACTGCTGAAAATGCTGAAGAACAGTCTGGCTGCTACCAAATCTATATATTGAAGGCAGCTAGCTCATGTACTTTTTTAAAAGGTTGCTGTATTTCCAGCTGGCTGCAGTGAGACAGGCTTAGTGTCATGAAAATAATCCACAGAAACACCCATGAGCCTGACCTTCTCTGAAGTTTGCTATTGGTGAGAGGGGAAGACAAAAAGCTACTTCATTTCTGTAGATGTCCTCAGCAACGGTCTGATTTCAGCAAAGCTAGAGAGAATTCCGATTCCTCTCTCACCTGAGGAAGATAGCACGGACGTATGCCTTGCCCAAACCCTCTTTCCAATGAACACTGCAGCCAGTGTCATTGGGAAAAAACAAAAAAAAAAAAAAATGAAGCGAGTAGAGTGTTGATGGTGTTTTTTTGGCTGCTACTTCTGTGGTTACAGCTACAGCTAAAAGCAGCAGTAGCAGTTTACAGCAGAAACTGAATATGCTACTGTGCAGAGGTTCTATTCAGTGAACTGGGCAGATATAAATGGGCTTTTAAACTTCAGAAATTAATTTAAACAAAACACGATTATCTCTTTCAATGAGTGCATGTCCAGAAAGCACCAGCTGGATGCAGTACAAGGTAGCTCAGGCATATGTTGTAATGTTTAAAACCTGAAGCGATGAGAACTGCACTGAGGCTTCCTCTGTTTATTTCCATTTGGCATCCTGGAGCTAATGGAGTGAAGGAGCTTCAACAAAGTGCCTCAGTCAGCCTCTCTGTGGCTTATGCCCTGAGATGTCCCTGGCCAACAATTCTGTCCTGCAGTCCTCCAGAGGGCTCACCCAAATGCAGGATGGGGGCCTACAGCCACCCCCAACCTCCTGGTTTGAACAAAGCGAGACAAGGAATACCTAATAATTAATGAGGAAATAAAAACCTGCTGCTCAAATTGCAGGGGTGGCAGAGAGGGACATGCTCTGAATGAACTATGAATCCGTGCTGCACTGCACCGTGGCTCTCATCCAACCTTGCATGGAGTGTGCAGGCTGAGGCTCCCTGTCCAGAGCTCCTCTTTGCACCCTGAGGCTGGGAGAGACCGGGACTGCTGCTGTGCCTCAGCCCTCTGCTGAAGGGGGGTCAAATCCCTCTGGGCTGAAAGCACCGAGCTCATGTCACATTTTAATGATGTCCACAGACCATGTGGAAAAGCTTTGTGCTGCCCAGCAAAGCAGCTGAAACTGAGCTGTAAGATAATCAGTGAGAGGGAATCATGGTTAAACATTATCTAGAAATAGGGTTGGCCCAGAATATAAACTCTGGCTCCATTCTAGGAAAAGATTAGGAATTAGGGGAAAAAATGTAATAAAGGTCTGCTATTCTGACAGTTATCATCCACACTGTAGTGCAGTATATATGGCTTTACTGTTGTCCTGTACTTTTTGTTCCCAGTTCTCTCCCCAGTCGTGTGTGTGTGTCTGTGAGTCTGTCAAGCAGCTGTGTGGTGTTCTACTGCCTGCTGGGTTAAACCATGACTACTGTCCTCTCCTCTTCTGCTCCCTTAGCAGTATTTTCTCTGGTTGTTGGTTTGTAGCCAACCAAACGATTCCTGCAGAGCCCAGCAGAGACTCATGGTGTTAAATCAGACAAGCATGCAGACAGGCAAATGCTAATTTTCCAGAGTCTCCTCTCAGGATGTCCAGAGCTTGACAAAGTGGGCATGACTTCATGGATCTCGTGAGCCACAGTCTGACTGCACAGGAATTTATAGCTCTGTGGTTGCTACAGTTTCAGCTGAAGAAGAGAGGTACTTAAGTAGTTTTCCAATGAAATCTTCATTGGACAAGGCAGAAGCCAAGAAAAGAAAACCATTCTCTGCTGAAGTCTCTCAAATGTATTCTGCAATCAGTCAGGACTGCAGAGAGAAACTTAATCCTAAATCCCAACCTTTGTGACCGCGGTTGAGAGTAGCAGTGAATGACACAAAGCAAAATCTCCTCCTTTTGATTGCAGTGCCTCAAACACCTGCCCTGGGTTTGAAGAAGTCCGATGTCTGACTGCATGTTGATGTTTGTGAGTGTGACAATGAAACTTAAAAAATTGCTATGAGGAGACTATAAAGGAAAAGGTATCAATCAACAGCAGCATGAAACTTCTTCATGTCCTTCCTTAATGTGTTAAATAATGACTGAATAAAATAAAAATATGTAACAGCTGAATGAAATATTAGACTGCACAGAAACACATGGCATTGCTGAAAATATCAACTTTTCCTGCATGGAGAATTAGTGCTAGCTCTATATGGACTTAGCCATCACAGATTTCCATCCACTCCAGCTTTTGAAACAATTAATCTCATGGAAGCCAGAGCAGGAAATCCTGCTGTGGAACCAAATGCTTTTGGTGAAAGATCCAACAGCAATGAAAACAAATGCACCTGACTTTCTGGGCTGTGCTCAGAGAAAGTCCCCGTTAGTTACAGTGACAGATGGGAATATTTCTGTTTTCCTGCTGCAAGTCTTTCTTGCCAACTTTAAATCATATTAAGTGATGTTAGGTAAATATCAGATTAACTAGGTAGGGGTTGGGAGGGGGAGGAATCTTTCCTTAACTAGGTTCAGGTGTCTGGTTTTCTCCTTGTCCAAAAAACCTCTTCCACCCACCTGCCCTCAAGAATATTGGCTGTAAAATCAATCAACAACCTGAAGAAACCAAAAGAAACTCACATAACACAAGCATTTCCCAGGAGTTCAGTGTCTGTACCTTCTCCAGAGGCAGAAAGTGCAGAGAAGCTTTTTCAAGTGGGAAATGTTCAAAATGGCCAGACTTACACAACCAACTAAAATCAGCCCATTTGCTGACTGCAGGGAGGACAAAAAGGTACATCTGTGCGCCTGGGACAGATTTGTAAGGACCAGCTCTGCCACACGGAGGGGAAGGAGACATGAAACCCCAAGTGTCTTTGATTGAAAGAGGGGACACCAGAAAGCTACTCAGCTTGGATAGTGGGATTGAGGACAGGAGCAGGGAAAGCAAGATTTCCAGGATACAGACTGTAACAGGAGGCAATGAAATGGGCTGTGATTTTACCATTTGTTTCATAGAGGCTCTCAGGACAGCCCTACCTGATACCAGAAAGCATATCCAAGAAATTACAAGCTTAGAGTACAACTCATATGGGTGGTAGAAATTCTTTAATGAAAGTGATAAAAACCTCCACCATAAACAAAGTAGTAAGAACAACATCCAATATTACATCTCTTTAACTTTGGTCAAAGGACAACCAAAACATTTTTGCTGATATTTAAATCAAATTAATCAGCATGAAGCAGACACTCTCTGCTTAAAAAGTTTCAACCCAAGTAGTTGCAATTTGGCAAAACTATGAGCAGCTGAAATGAATTATTGTTGCTGGAAGTGCTGATCCATTTTAGCAATAGATGGTGTACCTGCATCATTTGCCATATGCACAAAATTCAGTATTGAAAAGACAGAAATGAAGGCTGACACTGTTAATCACTAACACCTAAAACATTGTAAGGAAGTCAGGGAAAGCAGCTTTTTCCTTGGAGTTAAGAGGAGGTAGTTTCGCCCTCTCTTGCAGAGGGTGCTGAATTTAAATTTTCACAGGCCAAAAAAAAAAACAACCCAAAACCCCTCCAGTTGGTTTCTAGTCCATGCAGTTAACTGAGCTTGTGAATTTTGAGATCCCCTCAGATAGATATCTTATTTTCCAAGGCTTTTTTGAAAACCTAATAAAGTTGAAATGAGCAACGTTTTATTGTCCATTCCAACACAGAGGCTAGGAATGGGAACAACAGGGGACACTGCTGGACTCAGGTACATAGGTGCTCTTTCTTCTCTATGTTAGAAGCTTGGGGGCGAAAATGTGAGCATAGTTTGTATAAAGATAGGGATCGAACTGTGTAGGAGAGTGAGGATGAAGAAGGAGGTGAAGGTAAGAGGTGCAGAAGGAGCACACAGTAGGTACACCAGTCTATGAGTTGGATTGACAGTTGCATAAGAGATTAGTATAATGACAGCATCCTGGGTCTTGAATTCAGGTTCCTCAACCCAGTTCTAGGGGAATATTTTTGCTATCTTTGCTAAGCGAGACAGGTGATTTGTCAGAGTAACTGCAAACACAAAGAACCCCAAAGACGCACTGGGATGAATGTTTGCTGGGCAATACCCTTTGGGATCAGACCTGTACTCAAGCACATCAAAAAGATGTGCAAAAGAGCACAAGTGTCTCATCAAGTAGTGCTCCAAAGCCACACCCAAAGACAAGCTCTGTTCTCAGTTTACCACCACCAATGGGAAACAGCTGGGGAACGCAGAGCTCTGCTCACACACTCTGCAGAACTTCCCAAAGCTGGCACAGGCAAAAGGAAAGTCCCTAGGCCCAGGGGTGTCGGCAGTTTCCCCCCCACATTTCTGCTCTGGAAAGGGGACACTCAATGATCCATGGCAAGCTGCAACACTGTTTTTGTGGTGCCACTCTAAAAATACTCCATTCGGAAGAGACTCTGTTGCCAGACAAGTTAATGCCATGGGGAACATGACACATTTGTAGCTCCTTATGGCAAAAAGCAGGTGGCCAAGCATACAATGAATCCTGAAAGCTTTGTAGGAGCCCCATAATAATTTCTGTGTGCTGATGGGGTGAGAACATGGAGCTCTGTGCCCTACCAACCACAGGTTCCTTTCCATTTAACTCACTCTTTAACCAATTACACCTTCACTATGATTTTAAACAATCTGTTGCATGTTTAGCTCTTTGACAAGGACTTCTAATCCATACTAGCCTCTTCCAAACTTTAAAGGCATCTCCAGATCAACTGAACTTGGAAAAAGTAGAAAGTGAACAGAGCCATTACCATAGAAGCATGGAACAGACTTCTCCTGGATGCAGGTTCCTACAATCCTCATATCAAGGTGAAGTGACTTGCCTGTGATGGAAGAACAAGTCAATGGCAGTACAAAACAGAACTGAGGTGACTTGATTCATAGTAGTTTACTCCAAAAGGTTAATCCCTCCTAATGTACATCTAATGTTTCTCTGAGGGATATCCAGGTTTATTACACACCACCCTCCTTCTCCTACTTCTGTGAAGGCTGGTGGTGCAGCAAGCCTTGTGCTCAATGCTGAAGGTGGCTGAGGGAGAGCAGGGATCGCTTCTTGAGAGAGGTGTCAGGTGATCCTTGCCTGTCCTGCACCCTGTTGAGCAGCAGTGGCCACCTGCTGCAGGAAGACAAAAGGTTTCAGACACACGGTACAAAAGCAGCCCATGTTTTGACAGAGGTTCCCCCCAAAATGGAACCCATGGGGAAACCTCCAAGCTGGAATGCTGCCATCAAAAGCAAACGGCTCTTGGTTTATAATGAACACCCATCCCATGCGAGTATCAGTGACCTGGAGGGCTTTTCTAGCTGTTTTGCAGACCTTTTGGTACTAATCCAATGTTTTTTTGTTCCTTTCAAGTTCTTTAACTTACACATTCAGAGCATAAGTTCACTTCCCGTTCACTTCCAGAGTAAAGGGTAAACCTGTCACTTTGTTCCAACTTGCCTCGGGAGTTGTTATATTATCAGTGCAGCCAAACACCAGCATGGGGACATAGCCTGGGTTTTTATCATTTCAGCAGCTTCTCCCTTGTGCACATGCACAATTCAATCCAAACAAGCTCTCCTAGGGATTTAGGTTCCCACTGCAGCACACGGGCCAGCCTCTCTGGATAGGATTTGGACATCTCAAATGTACTGTGGCTGAGAAACCACAGTGCTGAATTTCAGCAAATGAAGCATTTCTCCCTGGGGGCCACACCTTCACCAGGAGAGCTGTAGCATTTTGAAGGGGTGCACTGAGCTTTCTGCCCATACCGGGAACACTCAAAGCCCAAAAGCCACACTTTCTCCAGGATGCTGCTGCAGCAGGGAGCCAAGCTGAGTGCAGATCGGGCCCAGACTGTTCAGTCTGGGTGTTTATACCCAAACCTGCTCAGGATGCTGCAAAAGGACAGAGGGAATAATGTTATTCCCAGTCCAAAGACAACCTCTATGTGCAGAGAGGTTTTGCTGCTCTTTAAAGAGCAGCCAAGAGCAGAGTGTGCTCTGCAGTGCCCCGGCCCCCAGGAGCAGCAGGAGCCTCTCCCAGGGAGTGCCTTGTGCATCCAGAGGGCCGAGCCCCCACAGCTGTGCCGATGCCACACGGAGCTGCCAAGTCTGCTCACATCCACAAAGGCCCCACGTGCTCCCGGGAGCAGCCCCTGCACGTGGCTGTAATTCTGTCCAAACACACCCTTGAACCCTGTGGGCTTTGCAGGCTCCCCCTCTCACCCCTCCGCAGTGCTGTGCAGACAAACCTCTCTTCACTGCCTTCAAGGGAGGGAATATAGGAATAAAAGCTGCAATACAGAGGAGCACACAGCCCTGGCTGTGCATGGGGAGCATCTACTGGAAAGGAGCCAAGTGACTACTGAGTCCTTGAAGTAAAAAACAACAACTGGTTTTCCTGAAGAATTACAAACCGAGGCTGAAAGAGATTTGAATTAAATGACATTCCAAAGAGGAGCAGCACAGCTACAGCAAAGCCCCTGGTCCTTGGGAGGAAGAGGGTTTCTCCCAGCAGTGCTGCTCTGCCAGGAGCCTCTCCCAGCCTCATCAGCAATGAGGCTGCAATGAATTCCCATCAATGTCCCAGTTCCTTGTGCCAGCTGTCAATCCCAGCAGCTCAGAGGAGCTACATCTGAGGATTGCAGCTGAAACCAGCCAGCAGGAAATCATCACTGGGGGATGTTCCTCTGGAGGTCATTAATCCCTGGGTTACAGAGCCTGTGAGTGTTAGCCACGTAGGGCGGGCTGGCCTGGCTCTTTCAGAGCACTTCCCCGTGGCTTTTGAGCTGGCTGAGCATTCACACGACATAAACTATTTCAGTATTTATTTTCCAATGCTCTCTTGGATATTTGAAAGTGTGCACTGTGCTTGTTTGGGTCATCTCCTCACAGCTGCTGCTGCGGAGGAAAGGCTGGCTCTCCTGGCAGACCCCAACATGGTGTCCAGATCCTCTTCCAAAAAAAGCAATCCTGAGGGGCAGCCCATGTATATCTCAGGTGTATCTGTTATTCACCAAGTCTTACACAAAAACAGGCAGCTCTTGGCTGATGCTGAACACTCATCCCCTGTGTATATCATGGACCTGAAGGGGTTTTCTGGCTCTTCTGCTGACCTGCAAAAGAGCCTGGAGAGGGTGAGGAGTCCTCCTGCAGCACAATGCATGGATGGGAAGGGCTGCAAGACTGCCTGCAACAGCCAAGCAGGCGGCACTTGTTCCTGGGATGTTTTCAGTAGACAGCAGGTTTTGCTCTGAAGGAAGAGAAAGAGGTGCACAGAAGTCAGGTGTCTGACTGAACTTACAGGGGTACACAGGCACATAAGGGTAACACTGATCTCCATGTCCGAGGGGAATGAAAAACATTCAGCCTTTATTAAATTCTCTTTATTTGCAGATTTATTTTATTTATTGAGGATCTCTAACAGTTCAGGAGTATAAAAAAGAGTTTATTTAATTTACTGCCAAGTGCCACACTATGATATGAAATGTTCCATGTGCAGGCAGGGTTAAAAAGTTTCACTGAAATGAAAAGGTGACTGGCATTTGATCACCTTCAAAAGGGCCAAAAATCAAGATAATGGGAGGAAAATAATTTTCCATAGGTTGAAAGGACAGGGAAGTTAATGATCCCTCAAGGTCAACGTACAGCCTCTTATTTGTTCTGGGTGTTAATGTTAAGTCAGCTTCACTCTTGCCAATTTATCTCCTGCAAGACACCTTTAACTACTAATCCAATGTTTTTTTGTTCCTTTCAAGTTCTTTAACTTACACATTCAGAGCATAAGTTCACTTCCCGTTCACTTCCAGAGTAAAGGGTAAACCTGTCACTTTGTTCCAACTTGCCTCGGGAGTTGTTATATTATCAGTGCAGCCAAACACCAGCATGGGGACATAGCCTGGGTTTTTATCATTTCAGCAGCTTCTCCCTTGTGCACATGCACAATTCAATCCAAACAAGCTCTCCTAGGGATTTAGGTTCCCACTGCAGCGCACGGGCCAGCCTCTCTGGATAGGATTTGGACATCTCAAATGTACTGTGGCTGAGAAACCACAGTGCTGAATTTCAGCAAATGAAGCATTTCTCCCTGGGGGCCACACCTTCACCAGGAGAGCTGTAGCATTTTGAAGGGGTGCACTGAGCTTTCTGCCCATACCGGGAACACTCAAAGCCCAAAAGCCACACTTTCTCCAGGATGCTGCTGCAGCAGGGAGCCAAGCTGAGTGCAGATCGGGCCCAGACTGTTCAGTCTGGGTGTTTATACCCAAACCTGCTCAGGATGCTGCAAAAGGACAGAGGGAATAATGTTATTCCCAGTCCAAAGACAACTTCTATGTGCAGAGAGGATTTGCTGCTCTTTAAAGAGCAGCCAAGAGCAGAGTGTGCTCTGCAGTGCCCCGGCCCCCAGGAGCAGCAGGAGCCTCTCCCAGGGAGTGCCTTGTGCATCCAGAGGGCCGAGCCCCCACAGCTGTGCCGATGCCACACGGAGCTGCCAAGTCTGCTCACATCCACAAAGGCCCCACGTGCTCCTGGGAGCAGCCCCTGCACGTGGCTGTAATTCTGTCCAAACACACCCTTGAACCCTGTGGGCTTTGCAGGCTCCCCCTCTCACCCCTCCGCGGTGCTGTGCAGACAAACCCCTCTTCACTGCCTTCAAGGGAGGGAATATAGAAATAAAAGCTGCAATACAGAGGAGCACACAGCCCTGGCTGTGCATGGGGAGCATCTACTGGAAAGGAGCCAAGTGACCGCTGCATCCTTGAAGTAAAAAACAACAACTGGTTTTCCTGAAGAATTACAAACCGAGGCTGAAAGAGATTTGAATTAAATGACATTCCAAAGAGGAGCAGCACAGCTACAGCAAAGCCCCTGGTCCTTGGGAGGAAGAGGGTTTCTCCCAGCAGTGCTGCTCTGCCAGGAACCTCTCTCTTCTTTCCCTTGGCTTTTGACCTGTCTGAGCATTCACACAACCTAAATATTTATAGTATTTATTTCCCAGTACTCTCTTGGATCTTTGGAAATGTGCACTGTCCTTAATTAGGGTCATCTCCTCACTGCTGCTGTTGCAGCAGAGGAAGGGCTGGCTCTCCCTGGCAAAGACCAATAATGTATCCAGATCGTCCATGCCAGCTTGAGCAGTTCTGATGGGCAGCCTAGGGATTTCTCAAGTCTATCTGTTACACTTTCTGCTGGCATTTTGGTTTTCAGCTTTCCCCCCGCCTCTGGACATGTTCCAAGGAGTCACTGGCAGAGCAGGCTATTGCACAGACTTTGGGCTGTGATTGTCCCTGTAAGATCACCAGACCCTTTTGTTCTGACCTCTGTAAGTGGGAGAATGTCACAGCTTTGAAGATGCTTGTTCTTTTTCTTTTTTTTTTTTTTTCATCTTGAGAACATCAAATCTTCTGGATCAGACAGGCCTTGCTCAGGGCACTGTTCCTAGAAGTAAGATTACTTTAGCTTTAACCTCCAACTGCACCCTGAGCAGGAATGGGCCATGGGTGCAGATGGATGTAAATTCCTCTGGCTCTGTTTTTTGCTGGCCAGATGCAGGTGTCTCCTGGCCAGAGGCTGTGGGGCTGCATGAGCAAGGCCCCGACCCTGGCATGGGGCTCAGAGCCCCCTGCGCTCAAAGCCAGGGGTGGGAGTTGCCTCCCCTGTCTCCATCTGAGGATCCCCTGGCAGGGCAGGGTGCCAACATCTGGCTGGGGTCTGTCTGCTTGGCATGACTGCTTCTGACACAGGCAAGAGGGTCACGCCCGCCTGCCGACCCAGCCTTATGCATTTTTATACTTCTTTTTTTCTTATAATTTGAATCTCTTGCAATTGTACTTGCAAACACTTGGCAACCAAGTGAATTATGATTTATACTGAATTACTTGCAATTTCATCCAACTGGGGGAAACCCTCCCCCAAAAAAGAAATCAGCAAAATTTTGGGGGTCTCTTGTAACATCTGCCACATGACCCCAGCTAGGAAGAAGGTGGCTCACTCCTTTATCAACCTGCCTGGATGCCAGGGATGAACAAGACAGCTGAGAGACTCCAAACGCTGTGCGAAACAGGGTTTCATTAAAATAAAATACACCAAGCACATTGCATTGTATTGACTTGTAATTCTCACCAGTGGTTGCTTTCATAAAGTAATTGCAGATGCTCACTCTTGTTGCTTGCAAAGAGAGCAGTCAAAATCTTTGTCTTGCTTAACAGCCTCTGCATCAAAGACCTCATGAGAGGTTTGGACACTTTGAAAGGATCAGCAATTATCTGTGGTGCTGGCTTTGCATTTGGTTTCCTTGCATATTCATGCCAGTGATATTTTAACATGCACATAACAGGAGGAAGCAAAGACTGACAGTAGGGGATCCAGCTGAAGTGAAGCAGATGTCTTTTAAATTCAGAACACATACAGCACAGAAACACTGAATGATCGAACACAAACTAGAAGCAAAACCAGAAAAAACAGATTTTATACTTAAAACTGAGTGCTGCAGAAAGAACAAAGAGCCTGGGTGATGATAAACAGACTTATATTAAAAAACTCTTCACTCTGAACACCCTACTGCATTGCCAAGGAGCATAGGTTAGGAATTTCAATAAACTTAGTTTTATGTTTTCTGTGTCCCTTTAATTATTACTTTTTGGCACAGCATGTAGGACACCTCCAGGCCAAAACACAAATGATGTTGAAAGTGCAACTGCTCTTTCCCTTTGGGAATGAAAGTTTTCTGATTATTATATAAAAATATTTGGATGTATTTTTCAGAGATTCATCCCATTAGCAGCTATGTTATTAACAGTGAGTCAGAGAACGTTTTGCTGATGTTTTAAAATACGTAACTTAAGGTCAGAACCTTCTAAACTTCACCAAGCAAGCAGGCCTGGTGTGAAACAGCCTTATTCTCTCCGGTGGGATTGCTCTAATGAGCAAGGGTTGGCAGCATGTGATCTTAGATTGTGAACTATATGGAGCAGCTTCATTTTAATTGCAAGGCACTGGGCACATCCAGGCAAGAGCAAAACGTAAGGATAAAAGAGCAACTGTAGAGAAACAGCAGATAATTATAAAATGAAAAAGAACCAAGGGTGGAGGGTTTCTCTTTTTGCTGGTTAATCTGGGAAACTTATTCAACTGTGGCAACAACCAGTGGTTATTAGAGGAGCGCTGTGACACCAGGCAGTGAAAAAAGCTCAAGTCTAGGCTTTTACAACAATTATAGACCTGAAGACCAACATTCAGCTTCCCTGGGAACAGCCCTCTTCTAAAAGCAGACCTGAAATGGAACCCACATGCCTGAGGTTATCTTTGGTGAAGAAGCCCTTCTGGATAAACCAATGTGATGAGTCCTTGGCAGTGGAGCAGAGTTACTTATAGCTCTGATTTGGCTTTTGCACAGCACAGATGAGGCCATGGGGAGTGGCTGGTGGGCTGGGGAAGCTCAGCTGCTTTGTTCTGCTGCTACTCACTTAGAATTTTATGAAATTTTGATCCATACAGATTAGACAACTGTCTCTCCTCCCACACTTTAATTTCACTTGGGTTTCAGGGAAAGCTTAAAAAAAAAAAAAGGAAATACAATTCAGCTTAAAACACAGCTTCTGCTTTGGGCATGTGCCCACTGGCTTAAGCCACACTAAAGGGTCGGCTTCCCCCAGTATGGAGAACATTCCAAAATACAGCTTGCAGTTTTCCCAAAAACCTTGCAATTCCCTGGGCCCTTGCACAGCCATGCAAGGGTTGGCTGTGAAGCAGAACCACACGGCGTTCACACTGTTTTGCTTTTTGGCTGGATATGTTTCTACTAAATCTTTTTCCCTGCCGGAGCCACAAAGGATGAGGCACAGAGGAAAAAAATGCCAGGGCTGTCAGTGAAACCCTTCTTGAATAAGGTGACATAAGCCTCGCATACAGAAGATTAAGCTTAATCTCTGAAAGGGGACAGCAGAAAGGCTGGTAGACTTCAAAACCAGCTACAACAGCTGTGTTTTGGTTGGCCAACTACAGCTCCTGCATTGGCTGAGGCTGGCTGGGCTCATGTGAACAAGTCAGATTATTAAAATACAGCGCTCAGCAATCCCATCCTTGGAGCACTTGACAGCACTGCCTTCTCCTTTGTGTGTCGCTGCTTTGACTGGATATGGTAACAAAGCAAAGTGGAGTACTAATGTGAGGTGCCCATGACAACAGTCAATGATAATCCTATGGTGCTGTCCTTAGTTCAAAGCAAAAGATACCATTTACTGGCTTAAAGGACTGACTTTTTGTTTCAAAAGTACCTTTTGGGTAAGGAAATGCATGTCTTTCTCTTTGTCTGGCTTAACTGCTGGGTTTAATTGGCCTTATTTTAGAGTATAATAGATAAATCAGCAAGACATGGCAGAATTCAGAATAAATCAAGCTAGAAAGCTTTTCATAACTCGCAAGTCACCACAGAAGGAGAGAAACTGCCCGTTTTCCACAGTAATAAGCTATGCTACCAACCTGAAGAGCAGTTTAAAATAATTAACAATACCAAAAAAGAAAGGGTGTGTATATGAGTGGTTCTGCAGAGCCACTCCACCCAGTACAATGGGAAAAAATTAACTGGGTGGACCTGCATTGCCGTGCCAGTTCAGAATGACTGCACTTCATATTTCTGTGCCTGGAGATATACATTTCTTGCACGTGATCACAAGCATTGGGGTAAAAGAAGAGCTTGAAAAGCCAAGCAAAAAACAACACTCAAGACAAAAAAAAATACTCAAGAAAAGAAATGGAAACAATTTCTACAAGATAAAGAGCAACTCACAGTGCATTTTCAGGACTGCTGGTTTCCTTCTTCACAGTAATTATATCATTTACTAGGCGATGTTTTCTGTATGATATTTAGAATTATTGTGGGAGGATGTCATAACATCCTTGTTTGTTAGATAACTTTGAGGACCTTGCTATGGGAGACAATAAGAGAAAAGGATGAGAGAGATAAATTGTCTAAGAAAGGTCGAGTGCTCTATTTGAATGTGAAGGGCACCGCACACTTAATGGAGATGGGAAATAACCATGCAATGCCCTTTCTCCTGCAGATGTAAAATGTCTGGTATTCAGCTTTAAACTGGTATTTGGGACTTCTCTCATACCGATAATAATCAGGAAAAAAAGGATGCAAGCCCTGCCAGTTCCTGCTGGGAAGGAAGGAGATCAAAGCAGAAGTGCATATGCAGAAAGGCTGGGAGATCTGGAGCAGGAGAAGACTGAAGGAAGGAACCTTGGGGGGGGACAAAATAAGCCTGTGCCATACACCAAAAACAAGCCCAGAGAGCAGCTAAATTTGCTTTTTACAGAGGGATTGCTCAAAAGGAGTTTAATTCCCAGTGAAGAGCTCCAGGATGATTCTACTCTGGGGCCAGGACACTTGAAGTTGATCAACAACCCTAGTATTGATGGCAACCTGGGGACGACAGAGCTCTGTACCTCCACTTTGGGACAGGGGCTTGAGGCTAAGGTCAGACAGAAAAGTGGGCTGAGCTCTGATACAGGTTCAAACAATGTGTTATAAGTTATGAGAGCTATGTTGATCTAGGTCTGTTCAACATCACCTCTTTGTTGATACGTTTGTTTCCTCAGGAGGGTCCAAGAATGAAAGCCAGTACCATTCACTACACCTTCATGACAAATATATTGGACTGATACTTATTTAAAAAAAGAAAAACATTATGGAAGTGTAATTTTTTTTGGAAAAATAAAAGGCATTTTATCAGTTGTACGGAGAGAAATATTCAAAGTATTCAGGTTTTGTTTCTGGAGTCAAATCAACTTGATTTCCTCTTCTTCAATAGGATGTCCCTTTGGTATTTGACATATTTTCTGTTTTTTGAAACGCCAATTTTATTGTTGTTGTTAGTGAAATAGATTTTAGGAATTCTCCCAGCGTCCACTCATGAATAAATGTCGATTTATTAATTTCCTAAAATCTTCTTGGCTGGGTCACGTTACTTGGTGCGACACTGCTGCAGGTTTGTGGGGGGCTCAGTTCAGGTCTGCTCTCAACCAGCACCCCTATGCAGAGCTGAAGATATTGCTGCTGTCAGCTCTGCCAGCAGATCTCAAACATCAGCATCACTGATCCCTTGCCAGAAGCAGAATCTCCTTGGCACCCTCAAGGAGGAGGAGGAGGAGAGTTAAATTTAACGCCACAAGAAATGGAGGTACCAATCTCATCGGATAACCAGCTTAGGATAACCATCGGAATACCAGCTTAGGTATTTTCCTCTCTTGCTTCACTCTACTCTTTCTTGTCCCTGTTGCATGCACAAATTGCTGCTATCAGATTCAAGCAGAGGGAACTTGGTGAGAAGAGTGCAGACTCCAAGCAATCCTGTCCTCTGGAAGCTGAGCCTGTGGGTCAGACAGGGGGAGCAGGGGGCAGGATGCATCAGAGCACTTGGCATGCTTGGGAGCATAAAAGCTGCACACAACTGTGTCTTTTATGCGCAATTGCTCTTCATAGCCATGTCCAGTATATGGAGCTGGGAAGCTTTTCCTTGTTTAAAAAGTAAGCTTTATGCATCAGCAACAAAATGTAAGGTGAGTCTTCACTGTAAAATTTTTATTTACAGCAATGATGGAGACCAGAAAGAAAAACTTGGGGTTTAGCTCTTCAGAGTTTGGACTGACTGCAGTTAGGAATATCACCCTTTGACTTGTAGAAAGAGCACATTTGATCTGGGAATTGCTCAGACAAGAAAAATCAATATGGACTGGTATAATTTGTCTCTGACACAAAGTTGTTCTACTCTTGACTGCTAAAGGCTTTACACCTTTTAGTAACAGACATTTTTCAAATAGATTGCACTGAAGACCCTAAAACCCACACACAGTCTTTCTCTTGTCTGCAGGTTGAAGTTTTAGGCTCAAGCAGGATGTAAAGCAGCCAAGAGGATAAGGCAGAACTCTGCAAATGAAAGGTTGAATATGAACACTGTTGACATTAGCTCCGAGATCGGAAAAGCTTTAAGCTCCACATGAAGGTCTGTGAATAGCTGCCAGACTCTTCTGTCTAGGTGGGTTTCTCCATGGCAGCATCATGTCCTGTCCCAAAGAGCACCAGTGGCAGAGCAAAAGAAGTGTCAGGCTCTGCTCTGTAGCAGCATTTTAAAGATGAAAGCAACCAGCAAAATGATCCAGCTTTGTTCTTTCAGGGAGAAGAAAATGCTCTTCGCTTTTCAAATGCTGAGTTTGTTCTGCACAGCTGCTAAACTGGGGGTTCTGTCCTTTTCTTAAAATTTTGTCATCTGAGGAAATCTATATCTAGAGGAAAATAACAAATTCATCTCACAAGATGAGTGCAAATGTAAACAGACATGTAAACAAACTCTATCTTAATGCACAATTTGTTTATCTCCTTTTCTTCCATCTCCGTCTGCTGTCTGCATATCTGCTACTCTGGCATCTCCATTGTCCCTGATTAACTCTTGCTGCTGGAGTAATGCCTGCTGTCTTATCACCGTGTTGTCCCCAGCATCTGAGCTGCAGAGCAAGGGTGGCATCCCAGTAGTGCAGCCATATACTCACTGGCTCTGTCACTGGGGCTCTCTGAAACTGCAGGTGTCATTTGGGCTGAGATGTTTCCATTTTCAGATGGAGGATTGTACATGTGGATCTGGAGTCTTTTGGAACAACACTTCTGTAATAAAAACGAGACTGGTAGTGGCAGTTTTTCTTTTGGTAAAGCAGATGAGGTCTTACAACTTCTTTTGTCAAAATTAAAATCTTCTCCTTGGTCTCAAAAAATACCATTTTTCTGTTTGAAATGTACATCTGATATTTTGCTTTTTGATTAAATATCTCTGCCTTCTTAGAGAGACTGCTGTTGTTACTCAATTTCATAAACGTGGCACACTGAGGGAGGGAGGGACTTGTTCACTGCTCTTGTCCCTGAGGCTCTATTTAGGATCTGCAAAAATTAAGCTATAAGTGAGTCTTACAGTGCAGCTTCTTTATATGTGCTGTGCTACCTCCCCTCTAAATGAAATTCTTTCACTAAAACAAGTCTATTAACGTCCATCAGTTCAGTCACCTCCATGACCTTGGCAGGTCAACGTCCTTCTTGATAACAACTTTCTGTTTGTTTTCAGCTGCTTTCTCACATGCTCCTCTAAGTGACCCCAAACAGTGCAACATGGAAACACATATTATCATCACTCAAAAAAGCACACAAAGTTTCATTTTTGGTAAAAAAGCCTGAACAGTATCCTTTTTAAAAGAAACCTTACCTTGGTGGATGGGTAGGACGCACTGGACTTGGACCATAAGTGTCCTTCTGATTCACTTCCTTCACTACCCACTCCAGGGCACATTTCCCTGGGAAGGTTCCCCGCAACCAGGAGGTGATTCCATGTGCAGCAGCCCACACAGCACCATCTGACCTTACCATGCACGGTATTCAAGCAGTGTTGAGCAATCAACTGTGTCGGGGATGCCAAAGCTGGGAACTGTGCAGAGTTACAGGGGAGACATTTCAAACTGGAGATAGAGCAGGGATGAGGGATTAGTTACAAAATTAAGATGGAAAGGAGTGATTTGGAAACTTTACCCCTTCCCATAAGTACTGATTCAGTGAAGCATTTTTATTCTGCACTGCAGTCATAGCCAGCAGCATATACAGAATAAGGATTGAAATATTTTGAAGTGCTGTCACAGTGTGAATGATTTTCTTTAGAGCATAAAATCAGACTGCAAAGTTATTTTCTCTCTGCAGCGACACAAGAAGAATATGAATGTCATCATCTCTGGCCCTGGGCATACAGGGACGCAGAACTGGCCTTGAACAGATTCTCTTTTTCATTCAGAGTCCTTCTAAGAAATATAAAATCCAAACCAAATTCTGAATCTGGCTAGATGTCTCATAAGAGAAACAGGATTTCTGCATAGCTGAAACAGCATGACTTTGATTATTTCAAAACGCATGATTTAATCATTTCATTATGCATACCTTTTCTCAGCAGGCACCACAGCCTAAAACAGACAGGGACAAGCATTAGATAAAACAACATGCTCTGTGTCTGAAGAGACTGGAATCAAAGAGCTTAATCTTGCAAGGCACCAGTATCCTCGGTGCCTTTGGACTCAGCTGCAGACAGCAGGAGTGCTGCTCTCGGCTGAGCTGAGCCCTGGCAGAGTCCTCTGCTCAGAAGGAACATCCTGCAGGGTGACTTTGATGTCTCCCTTCCCAGTGCACATCTGCCCCTGTCCCACACTCCTCCCCCTCACCTGCTCAGCGGTAGAGTAAGGAGGTGCTGTCAGTGCCCTGACACCCACCATCAGTTCAGGCTGCTCTGACCACCCCCACCTCCCAGCCAGGCATCCATCCAACGTCTGTCCCGGCTGGGAAATCACCATGGAAGAGACCTGGATCCCAGATCCATCTATGAAGGACCCTTTTTGCACCCTATAGTCGACAAATACCCTCAGCACAGTGTCCTTGCCACGAGACACAGAGAACTGCTCACTCACATGCACACACTATGCCCCAGTTAGCTGGTAAGTCCATCCTGTGGGAGTAGAGTGCAGACACCCTGATTTCCCCCCACAGAACAGCTGGTGTGTCCCTCTCTACAGTGCCAGATCCTTTTTCTCTAGAAAAGAGTGGCAACAGCAGGGCCAATAATTGATGAATGCCTATTACAAATGAAAGGCATTCCTGCTGCCCTTCCCTGCCTCCTCAACTACCAAAGTAGAAAGAGATGGATTGCACAAAATAAAGTTTCTGCACAAATGCAGGTTTTAACTCTTTAGAGCATCCCAGACAGAAAGCCACAACCACCGGCACAGCCAAGCACAAGTCCCTGGGACCCACTAAATGGCATGGGATGGGACCGGGGACATGTCCCACAGTGAGGGCCAGCTGAGGCTCCCTAAGGGGCAGAACAAGTTGATCATGATTCGGGAAACAGCCCCCCATCCATTACCACTGTCACTGTACCACTGTCACTGTACCACTGTCTGAGTGAGTGGGGGCTGCTGGCTTTGACACGGGCTGGGCCAAGGGATCATGGAGGGCAGAGGGGGCAGCACTGGCCTCCCCCAGGCCCACACCAGGGTTCTGGGGCTCTGACAGCTGGGTTTGAGGGTCCCCGTCAGGGGTGGGACCGTGCGCAAGCAAGGTGGGCCTGAGCAGGGTGAGCAGCAGGAGCCATTGCCATGTGCTGCCTCCCTGCCACGGATTCATTGTCTGACCTTGGACCTGATGCATCTGTCCCTCATAAGCTCTTTTCTGCTCCCCAGGGAAAGGGCTTTTGAGGGGTTTGGGACATGCCTTGTAAGCTCAGGAAGGTCGGCAAAACCTGCCCGAAATCTCTGCAGAGGACATCAGGGGTATCCCTCCGCAACAGCCCATGCTAATGTGCTTCAGCCAAGCTGCAGAAACCCCACAAGGGAGAGCAGGGACTGCAAACTCGGCAGGTGAGAGAACCGGAGCATACGGCCTCCTCCACTAGAAAGGAGGCTGAGAACACTGACCCGTTTCCTGCAGACCTAAACTGGATTCATCCAGTGACCCAAGGAGGTAAAGCTCAGTCCCAGGTCCTAAAATGTGGTCTCATGGCCAATTAAATGCTGCTTAAAGGGCAGAAGAGCATCAGGGAGTGCTTTGATCTCAGAGATGCCAGCCAGATGTGTAATATCTGCTCAGGTGTTTGCCAGGTATCAGTTTACAGTCCCTGCACATCAGACAGACAGGTTTCTTCCTGGGTTTGCTAACAGAAGCAGCAGTTCTCAGAAATCACAGAGAACAGAAATAATCCCTACCTTTTCAAACATCAAAAACTGTAAAGCTTCACAGCTGCACAGTTCTGAAATTGAATTGAATGACTTGACTTGCCAAAACCAGAGATCAGAGTTCTAGGTCTTTCATGCCCCAGCTGAAAGCATCAATGGCACTCAAAGGAGGGCACAGAGCTGCCTTTCAAATACTGATTGTGACTTTAGAATCATTATTTGGTCTCACCCTTCAAACACAGTAACCTCAGTTCAAAATATATGTGAGAATAAAAAAACTGATTTCCAACATGAGCATTTTATTATTTAAAGAACTGGTTTTCTTTTTTTCTGAAGTTATGTCTAAAACTAGCCAAGGAATCTGAATTTTGATTAAATTTGAATTTAAAGTAAAAAGCATTTGAGTTCATCTTTGTAGAAGGGTAGCAATGTGAGTGTTTTCTCTGAAAGCAGTGCAACAATTTGTAAGCAATATGGATGCAAACACAGACTTGATCCCACAGGGATCCAGAAGGGATCCAGAGAAAAAGACTTTTGGGATGAAGATGATGATTAAATTCCCAGAAATTACTTTTCCTACTGATCCATAAGAATCCTGGGTCTGTTGACTACTCCTCATGCTGTAGGACCTCGTTGCTCAGCCAGAATATCTTTCTGCTGAATGACAAATGCCTTGGCTTCATAGATTGTCCCAGCACCTGAAATACCTGAACAGCTCAATGTAAATCTTATGTTTATCCTCCTAATGCCCCTTTGACTTCTGGCTCTGCTGCTACCTACCTTTCACAGCAGGGAAAACCAAGGCAGAGGGAAGCTGGTCAACAGCAGTTCTTTTTACCCATTGGTCACTGCATTATTCACTCAGGTTATTACAGAGAAACAAAATGTTCTTAACAACTGAACAACTGATTCCAGCATTAAAATCAGAACTATTTTTCTTGCAAACACACAGAAGGAGATTAGTGATTGTTCAGTCACCACAATAACTCTTTCGACAGTCTGAGATGGAGAGCTCAGCCGCTCTTAGGGAGGCATGAGGGGAAAACACCTGTGGGGAGTCTGACAGCAACCACTAGATTCATACATATACATTGTTACATACATATATAAAAACCATACCTATATTTTTATGGTTTTATATTTACAAACCTTCTATGCATATACAAACATATATTTAGGGATGTATTTGCCAGAAAGATGTAAAAATATAACATCCATAACTGCTATAAAATTAACTATCTTCAAAGCAAAACATCCTGAAACCCCTGAAAACCTATTCTCTCTGACAAATACTTTCTATTTTTCCCTGTTTATCACATCTCTCAGCTGCAAAACCCAGAACCACTTTGTGTCATGGCAGAGAAAAGAAAATAAGTGGGTAAAAGATTTCAAGTTGTAGACAATGAGAAGTTTTAAACCCACCTCTGCTACTGCTACCAGCACTTTCTTGGTGAACACTGGTGTGTGTATCCCATCTAAAGCTCACCTAAAAAGCTGTGCTGATAATGCAAAACTCAGGGCCTGCTTAAAATGCTGAGTGGGGCATCTACAGCAGGGCATGAGCTGGTTATGCTGACACTGAATGAGAAACATCCCAAACCCCTGAGCTGTGAGCTTTTGAACCAAAGCCTTGTATCAATTTTGCTGATGCCTGGTCCTTGTGTTCATAATGCCCCAGGTGTGAAGCTGGATCCAAGCTTCCCTGAACCTTTGCAGTGTTTGAAGAGCATGAGCCAAATTTTGCATTTCAGGACCCCAAAGACAGTGAATAGTTTAAAAATAAACAAAAAGAAACCCCCTAAACCTGCTGCATATTTTACATTCTCAAGCTTCTTTGTATCCATACAAACGTTAGGAACCAGTCAGACAACAGATACATCAGGAAATTAGCTCATCTCTTCCAAGAACACACATTAAAATGAAGAAAGAGATGAAGATCAGGGGACCTGATGCCCTTCAGGAAGTACTGCTGGAAGCTTTGCCTCTAGGTGATGAAGAGGAGATGGTTAATCCAAGGCAGACCGAGGAAGATAACATTTCTGTACTTGTACAATTCTGTACAACATTAGTCCGGACAGGAGTCTATTAACAGTGTCTGATGGAAGCAATTGTATTATTTATTAAACTGACAAGATCAATTGGCTGCTTTGTACCCATATAAAGAGAACTATTGTACTTTCATGTCCTTTTAAACACAGAGAATAAAGCACTCCCCAGGGTGCTTTCATGGGCTGCCTTCGATTAAGAGTTCTGAGAACATCTGATATTGTCAGAGATGGCTCGCCAGATCCCCAACTGGATTCGCAGTCCTTACAAAGAAGGAAGATGGTAGCAATTATAATTATCAGTGCACTGAGAAGGAAGGACCTTACCTGACTTAGAGGAGTGCTTTTACTCAGTCTTCCCAAAGATCAGGCTCTCAAAGCTGAGGGAGACTGACCTGCTTTGATAGCACCAGCAGCAATGTCAGGACTGGTGTCATGGCACAGATAACTGCACATGGGATGTTCATTCTCTTCTCCACCGGAAAAATGGGAGGTGTGAAGGAAGACGATGGTTTCTAGGGCACGAGTAATTTTTAATAGGACCTAATTATGGCAAGCAAAAGTGTTGTGTAAATTATCAGCAGGTTATGAGTTGTGGAATATATTTATACATTAACCCCATGCATCACTACAGGCTTGGGAAAGAGTGGCTGGAGAGCTGCCTGGTGGAAAAGGACCTGGCAGTACTGGTGGACAGCAGCTGAACATGAGCCAGGTGTGCCCAGGGGGCCAAGAAGGCTGGTGGTATCCTGGCCGTATCAGCCATAGTGCGGCCAGCAGGACCAGGGCAGTGATTGTCCCCCTGTCCTGGGCACTGTAACGCCACAGCTCAAATCCTTGGTTCAATGGTGGGACCCTCGTGACAAGTCACACATTGAGGGGCTGGAGCTTGTCCAGAGGAGGGCTCCAGAGCTGGGGAAGGGACGGGAGCACAAGTCTGATGAGAGCAGCTGAGGGAATTTGGGCTGTTTAGCCTGGAGGAAAGGAGATTGAAGGGGGACCTTATGGGTCTCCACAGCTCCCTGAGAGAAGGTTGCAGCCAGGTGGGGGTCGAGTTCTTCCTCTGGGGAGGAGCCCAAGTCCATTGTTATTTAGGACATGGTACTAACCACATGTGTTAACACACACCTTTACCTGCAGAGTATTCTGGGGTGTACATCCAGAGGGTGCAACTCTATAAGCTACAAAATAAGCCCTTTCAGTCTATTTGGAGTGGATAAATTCACTTGATAAATTAATAGCAATGCTGTTTCAGAGCAGCTGTTTCTGGGCAGTTATGGAATTTTCCAGACATCTGAATGAACCTTTACTGTGTGCTCCTAAACAGGGATGTGCACTGACTGCACCAAAGCTGAAATCAGCTTAGGGAAGGAAAACATTCTTTGTGGGTATCAATGCAGTGTTGTTCTGAGTTTAATGGAATCACAATTACGTGCTTATCAACCTAGAACTAAAGGCTCCTGCAAGCTGCCAAGTACTGCTGTGACTCCTGTATGTGATGAAGCTAAGACTGAGTTTCTCACAGTGTGTCCAGAGACTGGAGAAGTCTCTGCTCACAATTAAGCAGAATAAACTTGTAGCAACTCTGTTACAGGACTTCTGTGGTTTTGATCTAAATTTACCTAAATATAAATGAGCAAATTTTTGCCTTATATTCAAACCCAGCTTTTATATTGGATTTTGCCTAGCCCTTGCTGTGAACATAGAAAATACATCTATTTTAAGCTGAAATCTGTACAGTCAGTGTTCTCAGCTAATTACTGCCCCAAAGAGTTCCAGAAACAGTGGCAAGTAGAGCTACATATTTCCCTTAGTTCAACTCCCTACTCTTCTATTTTACCCTGTTCCTTACCTCTGAGGCTTGGATTTGCCAACCTTTTCAGCAGTGCCAAGAGATCACACAGCCAACCAGCTTCAGTTTTGAGAGTGATATTAAAAACTCCCACTTTCTACTAGTTCACTTCCGCGATTTTAATCAGCAATCTGTTGCTTCTTTATCTCCTCTGAAGCTTACAAACGTTAAGATCGGCGTTCAGCATCGGTCCTATCACCGTCACCAACAGGAAGCAGCAAAGCCCGTGCCCCACCTCCCGGCTGCTGGACAGCACTGCGGGGATCCCGCTGCCGGAGCCTCTGGAAAAATCGGGACCTCAGCTACGGAGTCTCGGCTGCTACGACTTTGCAAAATACTGACCTTTCTTGGGTGAGGAAGTAAAAAGTGGCTAAGGATAAAATGTATTTATGCATATAAATATAAATATATATATA